>CAJNJA010008469.1:0-15427 GCA_905231915.1 Symbiodinium necroappetens
ATATGTGTGTGTATTTATATATGTATGTATGTATGTATGTATGTATGTATGTATGTATGTATGTGTGTGTGTGTATGTATGTGCGTCTAGAATGCATGTAAATGTGTATACAAGGGTGACCAGCCAAGTATAGTCCATCGGACCCTGGAGGTTAGGCACTGAGCCTATGTTGCTTGATTCCGACTGGAGTCAGTAGAGCCCCCTTGTACTGCTATCTGGGTAGGTGAAAGCATGAACGGAATATGAAGTGGCTATCGAGGTAGCTTTGATCTTGGACCTCTGATGAATTGCAATGAGTGTTCTTCTTCGCGGAAGCTCTGCGTGCAAATGTTGGAAACCAACCTCGAAAGGCAGCACAGCCTGGAAAGGCAATGATTTGGCGGTGAAAGGGTTTGAGGTAGTCGAGGCTCCATGTGTAACCGTTGATCAAATTGGAGTTTATGGTTCGAAGCTTGCTGCTTCATGCGCGGTCAAATAGGTTAACCTGAATTTCAGAGGATCTTGCAGGATGGATGGATGAACTGCAAGCGGTGGTGTAGGGCATAGGGAGTACTAGTCCTTCTATCGTCCAGGTGTGCCGGCAATTTCGCGATAAGCGGCGCCGGAGTGTGCTTTGTATTGCGAGCGGCTTCTTCTGCGGACAGGAAGATCGGAGCTACGGATCCTGTGCTGTGGGTGCTATTGGGATCAGGGCTAACTAAACCCTTAAAGCCTCACTTAATTTTCCAGAACCTCCCCTCCCTGCACCAGGTTTCGATCGTTGCTGGAGCTTTGTCTGTCTGTCCAGTCCCAGCAGAAGCCATCCTTGAAAGATACTAAAGATGCGAGCACGCTGGGGAGACAAGGTGGCCAAAACAAAGCAGCTCTCAAAAAAAGCATAAAAGAAGGATCTTAACTTGCTCTACGTCGAAGTGGTTCCTTTTGTTCTCACCACTAAACCTCAGTTCAGGCTCCCAGCCACCGCAGACCACTGCCACCCAAAAAACGACCACCATGAGAGCTTCAAGGTATATGATAGTATATTATAGTATCTGATAGTCTTTTAGAGAGTATTTTGATACATTATCTTATCGTATACTATAGTATATACAGGGGTGTAGCTGTGGGGCTTTAGTTCACGGACTCACGCAACCTGTGAACCCAAAGCAGTAAAGCCTGAAATCCATGGGCACCTTAAACTGCACTCTCGTTAGATCTTTAGAATTTTGGACCTGGGCTTCTAGATTTAAAATCTTAGGGTGTAGAGCTGCAGCGCGTCTTCCTTTATCTACTTGTATCTTACCATATCTGAGCTAATCGAAGGGCAATGGTTTACGGCTTTGCTTTCGGGCTTTGGCAAATTTAAAATTTGAAGCTGTTAGTGTTTTGTTTTCTCTGACTCTCTCTCTCTCTCTCTGCCGTGCATCCTCAAAGGTCTCGCTACGCAAGGGCACGTAACAGAGGTATGTCAACTTTGGGATGAATCTTCTCTGAATCCTTATCTCTGAATCGACAAAACAAGCCCTTAAGCCCCAAAATCCGATCTAAACCCGGAAGGCTTGATTCGATGCTGCGTGCAATCCTCTGCTCTATCTTGGGTTCAAAAGGATTCCCGAAGAGCAGTGTCTCTCCGGATGTAAACCGTCAACATTCCCTGAACTACACCCCCAGCCTTGCTAGTCAAACCCGAAGCCCTGTGCAAAGGTCCCACCCTTGGACCGTCACCAGAATGCCAAATCCTTTCTGCAACAAGCCTAAACCCCAAACCCTTCAAGTCCTAAAGCTCTTGTCCACCCCTGCAGCGACTGCTCGCTTGGAGTGATGAGTTGAGCAAATTTCAGCGGCTTCGACACAGATCCATACGAGGGCCACGTCAAACATCTGTACTAGAGCAAGTTAAGTCACTATATTATAGGGCCTGAAGGATTCGTGTATCGCTTTGGGGGGACATCTTGTAGCATACTGCAGCTAACACAGGCCCAAACGTGCCACATGATTACCAAGTATTCGACCATAAGAGCACCGAAAAATCGTGCACCCTCCAACGCGCCGCACTTGAAAACCTGCATCCCACGATGCTTATCCCGGTGTGGATGTTAATGAGCTAGCTAGAGACACTACACATTGCGACATCTCCTCCTAGAAGCCCATCAACAAGGAACCGATTCTTGAGAAGAACTCCCTGGTCGTGCTCGCGATGCGAGCCCGACAAGGAAACACAAGAGTACGAAGGAGCCAAGAGTGGAACTGTCATAAGGACGAAGCCAAACTGGGATACTTATACAAGCCCTGCAACCTACACTTCTTGCCTTTTCCATTGAGGGTTTCGGGCCCTTAGCGCTCAGGATTTTAGCTTCACCAACGGCGAAGAACCCAAGGGACCTCATGGGGATCCGTGGAGGCAGCTTTGCTGCAGTGCCGCGGGGCTTAAAAATCTTAGGGTGTAGGCTGCGGGTTTAGCGTTTGGGTTCAGGACTTCGGGGTTTGGGTTCTGGCCTGGTGGGCTATTTAGGATCGCGCTCTAGGGCTTTGGAATATGCTGGGTTGAGGGTCTGGGCACGGCAGGAAGAAGTGTGTGACACGGTGCTTCCAGCACCCGTCGTCCACACAAACTATCGTTCAAAGTAAGAGAAACCTGCAAATGCGGGCTAGCCCCCTTCTTCGTCATCCTTCATGACAGCCATGAACTCCTGGAAATCAATCGCTTGGTCACCATTCCTGAGACCAAGAGAGGCACTCAAATGTTTCAGAAGCTAATAAGTTACCGCAACCTACATCAAGAAACTGCATGATTCGTTTCCCAGGCCTCATAGAGGTGAAGCCATGAGGCTTGCAGCTTTAGAAGATCGGGTTTCTATCAGGGTTTTGGGTGGCTGTATATAGACCTCCTTAGTAATACTGGTGAGGTGTATGTTTAGGGTGTCCCTACAATCACCACCTTAAGTCGCATGGCTTTCAAACGGAACTAGCGGTTGACAAACTCAAAATACTTTGCAAGAACGTCACCCAGTCAGGCAAAAAGGGCAAACCATTCCATGGTTGACTTGCAGTCCATGAACATGGCCGGAACAAACACGCGCTTGCGTTTCTTGGAGCCTGGACACGCTAAATCTTGAATCCCTCAGTCGAAACCACCATAAACAGCAGCAATGACAGCAATGAGCAGCCCAGCTTCTTGTCCAGCTGCTTCAGGGTCTCGCTTATCTCCTCCACTGTAAGAGCGCCAAGCAGGCGCCCGGAAGTGAGTTCAGCCATGCTGATCGTGCCTCGGAAATTGCAACCCGAAGACCCGCACCTGGCTCTCGGCCAAGCTTAATGCGGCACAAAATCAAAGGGAGTCACCCCTCGATCTGCTGTGATCGAAGGTCAACACTGAGCAACCATGCCAGCAAGACAGCCTAACAGCCGGCAGCCCTCACCTCCTTTTGAGTCCAGGCCTGTTCAAACTGCTGAGGGCTCAACCGACCCTTTTCGTTCTCAACTCCCACACCCCCACACTGAGGCACGGGACCATCACTATTCCTGTCAAAGGCCGCGAATGCAGTTTTGCATACCGCCGTTGTCAGGCTCTGCTTCCTGTCAAAGGTCGCCTCAACGAAGGGTTTCAGGGCTTCTTTGGGTGCAGAGCTCTGGCTTTTGAGCCAAAAGGGTTCTGGGCCTTAGGGTTCTAGGGTTCAGAGCTTGCTGAGGGCATCGACCCTGCTTGGGCGCTCTACATCTGAGAATCGAAGATCCTGTCGCTGACCCCCAAAGCTCAAGCCTGAGTTCTTGGACGCCGAGAGCCCTGAAACCTGTTACGCACAGGCTTTAGCGCCAAAAACCTCAACATCTGTAGACCATGCCCGAAACCGTGGAGCCTATGCGTATACGTTCTTCCGAATCATGTGAACCCTAAGCCCTAGACCCTGCTTCTACTTAGAGCCCGGATCCTTGAAACGCACATCCTACAATCCTGCCCTAGGACTCCAGGGCCCAGAAGAACACCCAATGGCCCCAGTTCTTGACGTGTCGGCAAAGATGCCGCCAGGAACTCCGTGTACGCGAAGGGCTTGTAGGTATTGTCCGCCTGAAGAGGCGTGCCAGCAATTAGGACGGGTCTGTGGGAAACAGCAAACAAACTTGCCCCATGTACCCCGGGTGGCGTAAAGCCGTAAAGCTATCGTTGCAATCCTCTTGCCGCTCGACTTGTCGGCCAGGTAACGACAAGAGTATGTAGTGGTGGTAATCATCAGGAAGGCGGGATTCGTTACCAGTGCTGTTGCTGCTACTGCTACTACTGTGTCACTAAGTTACTAAGTTACTTACTAGTTCCTTCCTTACTTACTTACTTATTTACTTACTTACTTACCTACCTACCCACCTACCTACCTACCTACCTACCTACTTACTTACTTGCTTACGTACGTTTTTTAGCACTTACTTACTTGCTACCTAACTACCTAACTGCCTAACTGCCTAACTACCTAACTACCTGACTACCTAACTACCTAACTAACTAACCAACCAACCAACCAACTAACTAACAAACTAACTAGCTAGCTAGCTAGCTAGCTAACCACCACCACCACCACCACCACCACGAATGCAGCTGCGACAGCGGCCACGACTCCGACTACTGACTACTGACTACTGCTCCGGCTCCGGATCCGGCTCCGGCTACTGCTGCTGCCACTGCCACTGCCGCTGCGAGTGCGAGCGCTAGTGCTAGTTCTACTACACCTGCTGCTCCTCCTGCTGCTGCTGCTGCTGCTACTACTCTTACTGCTGCTGCTGCTGCAACTCAGGTACTTCCTGCCTGCAAGGCCGTCCATGCGAAAAAGCTACAAACACAACAAGCGGAAGCCCAAGCCACAGAATCGGGAGCCCCAAAAATCTCGCGAGCCTCAGCGCTGCAAAAAAGATTCAAAGCTACGGGTTGGAGAGGCCACGCCATGTATCGTTGTAACTTACTGCGACAAACGTGTCAACACTCTTACGGCTATTACGAGCACTTGCTCTGTTTGTATAGATTCGGTCATAGGTGGCAACAGTTGGTTCGCATCATTCAGGTGATGACGGCCTTCAGTACATTTGTCGCACTGGGGAGGTGTTAGGGGTTAGGGCCGGTTAGGGCGGCACAGGCATACCCCGAGTGTTCGGAGCTGCCACCCTGAACCCTCAAACACTCTCCGACCCTGAAACCGCCCTGAGCCCGAAACCAAGCAAGCAGACACCGTTATGGAATGCAGCCTCGATAGGCTTTCGATTGATTTAGACAAACGTGTTGGAGGCTTAAGTGCAATGGCCTTGGGATTTTAGGGCCGCAGTACTGCGCTCGGTATGGCCTTCGCTTATTTTCGTGCTCAACCATCACGAAAGTACGACTTGTGGAGTGCCAGGGAATCTTCAAAGCTGTGTTTATCAGTCTAGATGTTTTGAGGTTCTGGACGTGACGTCTTAGCTTTTAAGGGGGTTAGAAGTTTCCAATCTCAAAACGAGCGAAACCCCGCAGTGGCACAGGGAGATGCTGTGTAATTTCCCTTGACAAGTGACATTGAATCTTCTAAAGCACCGTTTTCCCTAAACACCAAACAACAGCATTGTAATCACCCTTAGAAAATCCTCGTGGAACCCCTGATAGTAATGACTTTAAACGACTTCTCACGCCAAGGAGACATCCTTCTCGCCCACCAGCTTTGCCATTTCCTAGCACTTTGGGCTGGTGGGTTTTCGACGGTGTTACAAGTTTACAGTGAACTCTAGAAACGTGGAACCCACAGTAGTAGTAAGGATTAGTTGCTGGGATTCCCCATGCTTTACCTGAACAGCATCAGGATAAGGATGCTTCAACTTTCGGGCTTCCACTTGGCCGGTTTAGGGTTACTAGGGGCACCTCGGGGCTGAAGCGAACTGAGGCTTCGTGACGGCCGAACTCGAGTTCGGCATGTTTCGAAAAGCATGTCTTCGCAACACCAGCGCCAAGCGCTGACCCTAAACCTATTGCCGGGACTGGGTAGTCTTCCGGTCTGCAACTTATCGAAGAAGCAGTGAGGGTTTAGGGCTGCAACAACACCCCTAGTCTGTCCGACGAAATGCTGCTGTGTGGGATGCTCGGGAAGCTGACGCACCAGCAGCGGCAACATAGTTCATTTTGAGAGCTGCACGACATGCTGGCGAGCTCTAGAGGTTCATGTTGGTGAGTTGTGAGGCTGTGCTAGCCGCTCATGCTTCGCCCTTCCTTAAACATTGCGACCTGATGTCGCCGGTTGCGGAAGTTCGATTCTAGACAGACCCGGGCCAGCTAAACCCGAACATAAGATAAATACATCCATGAGCATTGACAAGCAGAGATAGATAACTGGGTAGATATATGGATAGCTGGATAGGTTGGAAGACACATAGACAGATAAATAAACATTTGGTGGATATCGAGTTATGTAGGGAACTAGACTAGTTGTCCAGCTTAGGTAGGTAGGCAGGCAGGCAGGCAGGCAGGCAGGCAAACAGGCAGCACGCACGCAGGCAGGTGAGTCGTTGGTAAGTCTGTGAGCAGGCAGGCAGGCAGGCAGGCAGGCAGGCAGGCAGGCAGGCAGGCAGGCAGCAGGTAGGTAGGTAGGTAGGTAGAGAGAGAGACACAAACAAATAGATAGATAGGTAGGTAGATAAGTAGATAGGTAGATAGGTGGGTGTCCGTTTGGCCATCGGTCGTGCGCGGGTTGCCTTTACCTTCGTTTCCAAGTCAAGGGCCAAATTCATCAGCAAGGCTGCCTGCATCGCCGATTTGGTGGCTTGGGGTTTGGATGGGTTTGACTAACTTAGAGGGGTTTTGGGGGCCCAAGGGTTTGAGGGTGGGTCTGGGTCTGGGTGGGCTTGGCTTAGAAGGGTGGTTTTGGGGGTGGGGTTGGGTGGGCTTGACTATCTTGGAAGGGGTTTTGGGGGGTCCGAGCATTTGCCAGTAGACGGGTTTATGAGAGTTCGGTATGTGCGGGGGGGGGGGGCTTCGGGAGAACTGTCCAGGCGGGGTATTGTTGTTCTTAAGTCGCAGGATTTAGGGCAGGGGCCTTGGGGTTTAGGTGGGCTTAAGTAGACCGGTTTAGGAGCGCTCAGTTGGTTTAGGGTGAAATTCAGGGTTCCTTTCAGGGAACTAGAAGTTCTAGATGGGTACGAATGACAATTTAGGACACACACACAGACAGACGCACAGACACAGACAGACGCACAGACACACAGATAGACACACAGGCGATCAGGAAGGCAGACAGAGAGACAGAGACAGACAGACAGACAGACAGACAGACAGACAGACAGACAGATAAGCAGATAGGCAGATAGATAGATAGATAGATAGATAGTTGCGTAGATAGATGCGTGACAGATGCATAGATTGGTATGTGGATCTTTTCATAGAGAACAAGTGATGAAGAGATGGAGATATAGAGATACACGCACATAGGTACGTGGGCATATTACCTGCCTATGTCATGTTTCAACATTCAACCTTTATAACTTGTGCATTGAGAATTTGGGGGCATACGCCCTTCGGATTCAGGGCATCGGTGCAGAAGTCAGGCCGGGCAGCTCCCAAACCAAAATCCCCAAAGCAGCTTGCCCTGAAGCCCAGGCCTTCATCTTCCTGGGTCCCTGTTGGATACAATTTTACATTTTTGTTACAACAAAACCCTAATAGGGCTCAAAAATGATCCTTTTTTTTTTAATATGGCCCCAAAAGGGAACCAGCTTTCCTGCCAAAGCGCACCCCCCCCCCCCCCCAACGGATAGCAACCCCTGCGTGCTTTTAGGAGCCCCTTGGATCCCTAAAGCCCTGAAGCCCATCTCCCGGCCTTAAAATCCTAAACCCATATAGGCTCCTTAGTAGTTCCTTTTTGGGATTACCTTATAGGATTCGAAGTATGAACCACAAAAAGGAACTACTTAGGAGCCTATGGGTAATGATGTTCTGAGACTGCCAGGCCCCGACCCCACGGACGCCTTCCTGCAGCTGGTGGATCGGGCGAAGACACTCCTGGCACTCCTCAGGTGGGGACTTCACCCCTTTAATAACCGGGGTTTTTTAAGGGTTTCTGGACCTTAAGGGTTTAGGGTTTCAGGGTTTCTGGACCTTAAGGGTTTAGGGTTTCTGGATTTCTGGACCTTAAGGGTTTAAGGTTTTAGGGTTTCTGGACTGTAAACCTATAGGGTTTAGACTTCCGGACGAAGTATTCGCGATGTAGGGAAGCAATCCGAGGCAACCGGGGACACGTCAGATAAGGTTTTGTAGGCTCCTTGACAGTTCTTGTAAACCGTCTTGATAGGGTTCGCGGCAAAGGTTACGAGGTGCAGTAAGTCGAGTTGCGCAACCCTAAACCCCAAACCCCAAAACTTAAAACCCTAAACCCTAAGCCCTAAGCCGTCAGTCTAGGTGTTATTGCCAGGCTAAGTCGTAATGTGCAACCACTTCTGCCACGGTGTAGGTCGAGGCCCCCTCTGCATGATCTTGGGCTCAACGTTTTGGTTGCTTTTTTTAGTGTTCAAAGTTGAAGATATTTCGGGATGGATAAGGTTTTCAGAGTGGGGAGCCTCCGGGCTCTTCCCAAAACTACTAGGAACCTCACCCGAACTCGAACTCGAACTGTTCGAGTTCGAGACCACACCGTCCCTGACCCTCGCCACTCGGCCGCCGACCCTTCCTAACCCTGAGCTCGAGAACTCGAACTCGAACTCGAACACCCCCCGCCCCCCTCCCCTGCGGGCCCCCGTGTCGGCTCGAACTCGAACTCGAAACTCCAAGCACCCAGCCCTCCCGGCAAAACTTTCGATAGTAGTAGCACTAGCAGTAGCTGTAGCAGTAGGCCCCGGGGGGGGGCTCAAATTCGAACTCCAACTCAAACTCGAGGCATCCCCCTGCCAAAATTGTCCTAGAAGTAGTATTAGTAATGGGGCCGAGCCGAGGCGAATTTAACAGGAAGATGGGTGAGGTGGCTTGGGCGGGCTTACGCGGTATTTCTAGCTGCTTTTGCCAGGCCGTTGCAGAGGAACGCTGTTTCTCCGGTACCTTTCACACGCGTCTGTGCCTGTTCATAATATGCTGGCATCGTTTGCACAGTTTACGCCGGGCTGAACAGCATGTCCGGAGTGCCAGACCGGTTTAGGGGTTAGGGTTTAGGGCTTTAGGGTTTTAGGGTTTTGGGGTGTAGGGTTTAGGGTCCGTGCATTTTCATGCGGGACGTGCTTGGTCCAATCTCCACATTGGCCCCACAAGGAGCAGTAGCCTGTTTTTGGTTGCACGATCCTCCGCTAACAAACTCGGTGGCTCCGTGGCTGTCCATCTAACGAATGATCACAGTACGACCAAGGTCCCGTCCAAAAGTCGTCCAAACCGTTGCGGACCGTAGCGTCGTAGATTGCTGTTCGGAGTCAGGTTGTTGAGTAGTTGGATCTATTTCTACGTAACCCTGAGCCCAACAGCTACTGATTCAGGTTCATGCTTAGGGCTTCAAGCGCTACAAGCCGGCTGTTTGCAGGCAAGGCCTCATCGTCAAGGGGAACTCCATTATCGGTGCTTCTGTAGCACACGCGATGGATCATGTGCACGACGACGCTTGGCAAGAAGATGCATATCGTTGGACAGTGGCCGCACTGATAACTGAAGGGCAGCTGCGAAGGCATCATGTAGTCAAAAGGCAGCATGGAGTTACAACAGTAGTTGTAGCGGCAGAGAGACCAGCAGCAATCGCATCACTCGTAGTGACAGCAATGGCCAAAACATCGCACACACGGCAGCGACAAATAAGAGAAGCGACAGTTGACGAGAGTAGCTGTCGTAGCATACGCCTCATGTAGATACGTGCACACACACACATATATATATATATATGCATATATATATATACATATATATATATACATACAAATCTGTATTATACATATATATATATATGCATACATATATATATATACATACATATATATATATGTATATGTATATGTATATGTATATGTATATGAATGTAGGTATATGTATATGCATATATGACTCCACTTACACGGTCCTTATGGGTATGTCAGCGGGGGCAGAGTACTGGGGATGCGTGGGGAACCGCAGGCCAGCTGCGGGAGTACTGGGGGAGAGCTGGGACTACGAAGTCATACTTTAGGGTTTAGGGTTTAGGGCTTTAGGGTTTTAGGGGTTCAGGGGTTTAGGGGTTAGGGTTTAGGGCTTTAGGGGTTTAGGGGTTTAGGGGTTAGGGTTTAGGGTGAAGGCATCTCTGTAAAGATACCATCGTCAAGAGCCTGCAGGTGTACTATGTATGCTTGCATGTAGGTACATACCTACGTAATTATGTATGTAAGAAAGAGAGAGGGAAAGAAAGAAGGAAAGAGAGAGATAAAGAGAGAGAGAGAGAGAGAGAGAGAGCGAGCGAGCGAGCGCCAGAGAGAGAGAGAGAGAGAGGGAAACAGAGAGAGAGAGAGAGAGAGAGAGAGAGGGAGACAGAGAAAGAAAGTGAGGGAGGTTCTCGAAGCTGGTTTGCTTTGCTCCTCATTTGATGGGTGCATGCTCAGACGACGAGCACGCACATGACATCGCTCGGTGCCAAATATCTGATGCCTGCAACTCCAGAGCCGGAGCTATTCGACCACACCCCTGAGTCCTCAAGCAAACAATCCCCCATGGCCAGACCTAAACCTTTCGGGACTCCTAAGCCCCGAACCCGGAACCCCCCTGAAGCCCTCAACCCGAAACCCTACCATGGAGGCTTTGTCGAAACCTGAGTTCGGCATACCCTGGCTGACCGGAGGAGCAGTGGAAGCTGGGATTTCCGGCGTTCGAGTCCCCTTTATACGGGTTGCATAGGATGTTTGTAGATGTCCCTTAGGGCGATACGAAGGCTCAGACGGTCTTCGGTCTTCGGTGACGATTCGTGGTTACAGGGCCGTGTTTCAGGGTTGGTGCTGCGCGCTTCGGAGTCATGGGGTTGGTGCTTTCTGAGTCGCCTCAGGCTTTGGGGCTTAGGGCTTTTTAGGGTTTAGGGTTCAGGGGGCTTTGGGGTTTAGGGCTTAGGGGGTCTATGAAGTGTGTAGTCCTCGTTTATGGGGTGGAGCTTGCTTCGCTGGGATGGAACGTGGCTATGGCTCTGGTTTATTGTTTATATGGTACAGGGTCCCCTGGCCTCAGAAATCTGCATTACATGCTTGTGATCTGTGTAATTATTCGCTGCTGAAAGAGAGAGAGAGAGAGAGAGATATATATATAGAGAGAGATAGATATAAAATGATATCGAAATCGACAATTACAAGGGAGCTATGCAACACGGGCTAGTCCAGGGTAGCATTCAATGAGGAGCTAGAGAAGACAGGCATCGGGCAGCTGCAGAATGCCTGAACCCCAAATCCTATAAGTTCAAACCGCGGAAACCAAACCCGGCCCATCATCAAGTCCGGGATAAGCCTTGCCCTCGACACAGGGCTCCTCCCCTGTCTTTTCCCCATAGCCTAGGCTTTCGGTTACTGGCTGCCTCAACTCCGCAACCCTGGAACCCTAAACGCTTTCAATATCCAACAAGAGTCTGTAAGTCCTCTGGAATCTGAACCTGAACCCACCGTTTTCTGGAATCCTTCCCCATGGATTCGAGGAGCGCCGCGCCTGTGTCCGGCCTCAATTAAAGTGAGTGTTTCCGTCATAAGAGATAAAGGGCTCCACTTTCTGAGGGTCTGGTTTTACAGCGGGATGGTGATGGTTGTTGAGGTGGTAGTGCTCGTCGTGGGGATGGTGACAGCAGCGATGTCGATAGTGATAGCAGACATGCTGCTGATGCTGCTTGCATTCATGGTGTGGTTGAACTCGTCTTGCTTGCTCATGTTGTTGCAGGCATATACTTTTACACACATGCATACATACCTACATACATACATACATACATAGATACAACCATATGCAAATACACAGATAACACAGCTAAAAGCCAAACCTCTTCGGGACGAGGGCACCTGTATGAAAAGGACGAGAACTTGTTTAAAATATCTGCCACACGGTGCTTTGCTTGATTCGCAATGTCATGGGCACGTCTCCTTGCACCTTTGTAGTGTCACACGAGCTAGATGAATGTCTGCTTTCAACAGTGTCAGCTTGCGAACCTCATCAAGCAAGTGCAGTGCACAACTGTCTTTATCCCCGCAGACACGGCGCATCGGATGCATCATAAACAGAGCTCTAGATGAAGAAGGCATCGAATGCAGTGTGCCCATATGCATCAGACAGGGAATCTCTGCAAACGCGTCAGAATGAGTTGAAGACTGGATGGCTTATACACACGCGGTCAGTTTTTTATCAACTACCTTGACAAACTGCTAGCCGATGACCTATTCGCTGTACCTTCCTGCTTTGGTCTGGTAGCTATCAGAACACACCGGTCCGAACCCTGACCAGAATTACCGTGCAGCCCAAGTGCAAATCCATGGAAGAGACTCCACAAATTGTCAAAAAAACTCTCAAGAAGCCCTGTGAGATTAAGCCCCTTAATAGGCAGAAGTCCTAAGAAGAGTCCCTGCCTGAGTAACCCTTGGTCCGCGAAAGGTTACTGCCTCACTGTGGACCGGCCGACTTCAACCAAGGGCAAAGCTTCGAAGGTGTTCTGATTCATGTCGGTTAGGATCTAAGGCTTACTCTTTAGGGCTGAGGCCCTAAACCCTAAACCCTAAAAAGGGGCTGGCTTATCAGGGCTTTGGAGTTTTGGGCAAAATCTGAGGTCGGGTAGGCCTGGGTTTAACCGCAGAGGCATGCGGAACCAGGGGGTAGTTTTGACTTTATTTATAACCCCTAAACCCCTGCAGCCCCTATACACCCGAAACCCCTAAACCCGAAACCCCTAATCACTAAAATAGAAGCGGTGCTAAAAGCACAGGCATCCTGAAAGTTCTGGAAAACTTAGGGTCCTGTTCGTGTGTTCTCGTAACGGGTCTGCTGTTTCTGCCCTTGCCTATTTTACAGACAAGAAACATCCTTGATATGTGACGGAGCTGCACCGTCTGTCCGTTCCACGTGAGTCTTAATGGTGTGATTTAGTAATTCGTCGGGACGGGCGTCGTCGTCGGCGTCGTCGTAGAAATCGCTGTCGTAGGAGTTCCATCATACCACTTCTGAATCACCATCAGTCTTGCTAGCAAGAAGCCGTTCGATCAAGTAACAGCAAAGGCGTAGTAGAACCAGTTGACGATCTGACATGCACTACCAGCAATCACACCGTCATCGTCATCGTCATCATCACCAGTATATGCATGTTTTCACTGCATTCCTACCTTCGTCACTCATTTGCACATTGCAAGTACTGTTACAGTTCCTAGATCTGATATGATCATCCTTGTTGCTGCATCCTTCGAGGTATTGCTCTACGCAGTCTTTATACTAGTATATTTACTGCATTTCCTCTGTAAGTATGCGATAATTAGTTGTTCTTTGGTATGTTGGTTGATGATTCTGGTCACCAAGATCATCGTCGTCATCGTCATCATCATCATCATCATCATCCACAGGAGTGGTGCGGCCCCAGCAACCTCTCCACTGGCTGGGACAACTCCTGCCGCGGCCCTGCTTTTTTCGGCTATAAGGGTTGTGGGGTTAGGGTATAATGGAAGGACCACCTCGCATAGTCGCCGGCTATCCGTACCTACAGCCCTACCTGAACAAGTCTAGTTACTCTGCTTTGTAAATATGGCCATTTCCCTACACAGGACATAAATTCTACTTACGGAACCTTGAGGCCCCTTCAAATCCAGGGGCCCAGTAGACAAGGCTTGACAGTTTGGGTCAGAAAGTGTGAGAACAGAACTCTGAAGCCAAATGCACCATGCTATCGCGTGTAAGGCGTCTTTGTCTAGGGCTTACTATGGAGATGAGGGAGAAGGTTTGTGCATCCAGATGGGGTTTGTGATAGAGTTTAGGGTTTAGGGTTTTAGGGTTTAGGGTTTAGGAGGTTCAGGTAGCCAGGTTTGGGGAATAGCTTAGGCTTGGGGGCCACATTTGGGGTCTGACGATTTGGTAACAATGTCCTGTCTGGGTCAGCAGTTACAACAGAAGATACCCAAACCGCTTTAGCGTTGAGGACCGTAAGTTCATTGAACTCAACTCCACAAGAAATGGCAATTCCATACAAAACTCTCTGAGAGAAGTCCTATACAGCCCTATAAAACCATGAAGACGATTGTCAAAAGCCTGCCGACCTATAGAGAGTCTTATGAAATGCGACAGAAGTGCATACCTTCAGTCCCCCTTACAATTGCACTACCCCCAAGCTCCTGTCCTACTTATTACGGCCCCGGAAGCCCTAGCGATCCCTCATAGGACCCCTTAGAAGGAAGCGTTTTCGAGTCGTTAAGTCCCCTATACAACCTCAAACTAATCACCAACTTAGTCGGCGACTTCCGCGCCCCTCTTTTCTGAACCTCGCTGTTCGCAGTGAGCCGGGTGCCCAAGTGAGCATCAGGAGGGAGCTGGGCCCTTTTCTGTAACCTAGACGAAGGAGGGTCTAGATAGAGCAGGGCATTAATATGGTTTTGTACGAATGTTGTGCGGCTTTAGATTCAGATGAGTTTACATGCGGTTTTGTGGATTTTAGAAAAGTTGGGTTCTCATAGCGTTTTCTAGGTTGTATAGGGCACAGCCAGGGTTCACTAGGGTAGGGTTTGTGTGAAGCGTGGTTATTCTAGGGATTTCAATCAAAAGCAGTAAGAAGACTAGTGAAGAAATTTGCCACATCCCAAAACCTACAACCGAGAATCCTAAGCCCTCGTCAGTCGTGGTCCTTGCACCTCAGTTCGGAAGTTGTCCGCAAGCTCTGCCATTTTTGGTGTTGTGACAACTTGTTGGGCTACTTTGGCTGATGTAGGTAAACCGCATAGAGGGGTTTGGGCAGTATGGTTTGAGGGACAGAGTCTTCCAGCAAGTTGATCTTTCGTGGGGGTTTGCAGCACACCAACTGGAAGCAGCTCAGCTTGAAAAGGAGGTGTCCTCGGTTCTTTTGCGAACATTGGAAAGCAGACTAAAGCTTTACGCTGGAGACTGAGACTAAAACCCTTTCAGACCCCAAGGCTAAATTCAAGAATCCTAAGCCTTTGCGCATCCAAACACCCTCTGGAAACCTCAAAGATGCTGAACCCCATGCTGTTCTGAGATTTCGGAGTTTGGAAAAGCAGTAGTAAATTGTATCAGCAGCAGTGGCAGCAGCCGTAGCCGCAGCCGTAGCCGTAGCCGTAGCCAAGCCGTAGCCGTAGCCGGAGCAGTAGCAGTAGCAAAAGTAGTAGTAGTAGTAGTAGTAGTAGTAGTAGTAGGCGCGGGTGTCATATTTGACGCCACGTTTTTGTGGCTGCGAGGACGAGTTTTCATCGATAATTACAGCACTTTTCGCAAGGCAACAGCAGGAGTGTCGAGGGTAGGATTTAGGTGCTTTTTCCGATGATACATAGGATAGAGAGAGGT
>CAJNJA010008470.1:0-15426 GCA_905231915.1 Symbiodinium necroappetens
GCCCAAACCTTCTGCGGACTCACCTGCAACTTAGGGTTTTTTGGGGTTTGGGGTTTAGGGTTTAGGGTTTAGGGTTTAGGGGTTTAGGGGTTTAGGGGTTTAGGGTTTAGGGTTTAGGGATGGGGTTTAGAAAGTCGGATTTAGGGTTTCGGGTTGAGGGTAGCTGTTAGCCTACGTTATGGCGTAGGGACTCGGGAGTTATAGGGCCTGCTGGGCTTTCGTAAACTAGGGTCCCGTTTTTTACGTCCTCAAAATAGTACGGCACCCTTATAAAAAGGACCCTAAAAGGGACCCTAATTTAGAGAGCCACCCACATAGTGTCTCGGAGTTGCAGGTTCGGAGATAGGGGTCCACAGGCCACAGGGCTTGAGGTTTACGTGGCGCTGGAGCATTTAAAAATTCAAGGTCTGTGGCTGTAGGGCTTTACTGCTTGGGGGCTTGAGCTTTAGGAGTTGAGGCTTGGGGCTTTGGTAGGAAAGCTGTCACGAAATCGTAGCACAAACTCTCTGGAAGGCAGCATCCTCATAAGGGGCTCATATTCATGGTTTGTGTTCATGTGGCTTATCCGATCCTGAATTTAGGTAACTTGAGTCTCGAGAACGCAACAATCTCGACCTCAACTCTCGAACTCAACGCTGCGACACGCAGAGTGACAAGACCCCATCTAACCCTAAACCCTAAACCCTAAACCTACAAGTTTCGGGGTTCAGGATCTCTGAACCCTTTGCACACCAAGCCGGTCTTCAAGGCGGCTTGAGGTTAGGGGGACGCTCTCCCTTTAGCCTTGAAACTGCCTGGAGTCAGTCTTATCCTTCAGTGTGACACGCTGTACTCTGACACCTGTATTCTGTCAATTAGTCTGCTTCGAAAGTTGCACTCTCCAACTTCAATCTTGCATCACCGTGCTCCATCTTTACGCTGATAAAACTCCTGTTGTTCTGGAGGGTCGGGGGACTTATTTTTCTAGAATCATTAGGATCCCGCTCAGGGCACTCATGTAGCTCTACATACTACCGACTCTCCGACTCTCCAAGTCCTGCATTACCCATAATAAGGAATATACCATAATTCCCATAGCTTAGGGTCCTTAAGATAATGCTATGGACTTATAGCATCCACAGTACCAACACCCCCCAAATGTTGCCGCCGCCTTCCTTGGTCGACTCGTTCAGGGCGAGGGCGCGGAGGATGTCCGAGCCACTTCGGCTGGTCTGGTCGCACTTCGAGAAGACGCCGACTGTCCGGTCCTGCAGGCCCCTAAAGCCTAGGGTGTAGGGTATTGGGGTTTAGGGTATTAGGGTTTAGGGTATTAGGGTGTAGGGTATTAGGGTGTAGGGTTTAGGGTTAATGTAGAAACCTGGTTAAGAAGCCCTGGCCCTATAACCCCCAAAAAAGATCAGGATTCATATCAAGAACCCCAACAAAGACCCAAGGTTTCCTATGCAGGCTCCTATTTTAAGCCCTTAAGCTCGAGGTGGTAAGAACCCAGGGCCCAGGGCAAGAAGAGCCCCTCCCGGGAGAGGCAGGGCGACTCTCGGTGCTGATAGCTCTGGACGGCTTCAGTGTCCCTCAACCCCCAACACTAAAGCCTGAACTTAGGCCCTAATACCCTAAAGCCCTAAACCCTAAAACCCCTAAAACCCTAAAGCCCTAAACCCTGGAACCCTAAACCCTAAAGGCCCTAAAATAACGAGAGATTTGGTCGACCGGCAAACGACCGGCAGCATCATCATCTCCTATTTTTGTACAGCCTTTGTAGCCTGTTGGACCCCAAAAAAACAAAATCTACCTGGCATCTTACACTGCAAGACAATATGGAAGGTTGCGACTGCGAGTCTGTTGAACATACAGTCGATCTTGGGAGGCGAGGATCGGGGCTTCGCTTCCTGCATCCTATGGCTTGGGGTTGAGGAGATCGGATTCTGTCCTGGAGCTGGTTCTCCATGATGAACTTCATCGCCTTAGTGACTGTCAAAAGGCGGCGGCACCTCCGCTGCTGAGGCCTATACACTAGGCCCTACACCGTGCGACACGCCCAGAAGAACCGACGAGGCACACAGCAAAGGCCAAGGCCACCTTTACTCCCACAACCCGACATTCCCAAACGGAGACTTGACTCTAAACCCCTGAATCCTGACCCAAAAGCCATAGAGCCCTCAAGCACCATACCCTAAACTGCACATCTCAAACCAGAAAGCCCGAACACCCTAAACCCCGCAACCTCCACAAAGCCTAAGAAGCTACACGCCACAGACGCGTTGCGTTGTTCGTGTTGGGCTTCACGTCTCCGGAGGCCGGGACGACCGCGAGGAACCTTGGCTGAGTGGCATGCAACCAAGGGCTCGGGTCTCGGGGTTTAAGGTTTAGTCTTTGGGTGGACTGCTGTGGGGTTCCAGAAGGCTGGGATTATGAGTTTTTGGGAAAAGGGTGGGTGTCATGTAGCCGAAGCATACAAGGATAGCAAAGGACTGGCGACACGAAGTCTAGGTGTCGAGTCTCCTGCATCAGCGTCGCTGGGCTTGGTTTGTCTTTGGATTATCTGCCTTGGCTCAGGAATTCGGGCTGCCCATTCGCCTTTTCGAGGACTCGACGCAGACGATTGCACTACCCTAACCTACCAAAACCTACTTTATAAATCCTCTATTAGGGCTTATAATAAGAACCTACAAAAAGTCGGGTTTACAATAAGAACCTAGGAAAAAGTCGGTTATGGTAGCTTCTGGTAGGGTTCAAGGCATCAGAAAACCGAAGAGCCGGAATCCGTGTCGCATTGTGTGCAGTGCAGCGTCAAGCCCAAATCCAATACCGATAGAACTACTGTTGATGATATAAATCCTGCATGACCTTAAGGACCCTAAACTATGGGAATTATGGTATATTCCTTATTATGGGTAATGCAGGATTTAGATCATCAACCGTAGGGCCCCTGAACCTGACATCGTAAGCTGCGCAAGTCTAAGCGCAGAATCGAAACAAAGACTGAAGCCTCGTGGGGAGACATGAACATGCTGCACCGGAACCATATCCGAAGTCTCACAACCGCCGAACATCCAATACCAAGGGTTGAAAGGCCTTTGGCTGTGCGTTTTGAAGCTTGAGCAAGATGAAACGAGTCTAAGGCGCAAAGACTACAATGACTAGAACGGGAGAGTAGAGTCTTGTTGTGCCACAGGGCATGTTGTTGTTGCCCGTTTTCTCATCGTCGCGAATCTGCTTCTTCATAATCTGCTGCACAGCCTTCACAGGCCCCAGACCGTGCAATCCTTAACACTACAGTCAGGCCCGAGCCGAGACAACGACCCAACACTCCAAACGGCTTTGACAAAGGTGCGGGCTTAGGGTCCAGGGAATCCCCTGGACGGTTTGGACAGTTTGGACTTCAAGGTTCCTGACACAGGGTGCTCAGTGATCCTTCCCACTGTTGCCTTCGGTGCAACTGGGAGAGGGGGGCTCTGTCTGCAGACCCACGTACTGTACTGCGAAGCATGACGGCCTGGCGTAAACAGCAAAGCTTCCAACCTTACAGCCGGTTCAGCTGAAGCTCGACAACCCATTTCCAAACCTCAGTAGCCGGACGATCCTAAACGCGCTGTCTAACCCTGAAACCAAGAACACTACTGGTCGAGACCCACCAAAACAAAACCATCAGAAATCCCGATGGTCTTTACTGTAGTTCCTTGTTTTGCTTAATCAATCTTAGAGGTAACCCAAAACTGCAACGGAGACTATACGTAGAACCCCAAACCCGACACCCCAAGCCCTAAACCCTAAACCCCCAAAACCCCAAGCCGAAAACCCCCTAGACTCCTAAACCCCTACAGTAAATCCTAAACCCCGAAACGCCGAAACCCCGAAACCCCTAAACCCCTAAACCCCTCAACCCCTCAACCCCTCAACCCCTAAACCCTAAACCCCTAAACCCCTAAACCCTTATAAACCCCAAACCCCAAGCCCGACCTCTGCTTTCTCTGTCGGCCAGGAGGTGATCCCCGGCAGGTCCACCAAGTCGATGCTCGGGACTTCGGGGCCCTGGACCTGGGCAACGAGTCTCAGGGACTTGATCGTTAGAGTGGGCGTTGAGGGTTTAGGGGTTTAGGGGTTTAGGGTTGTGGGGTTTGGGGTTTTGGGTTCAGGGTCTAGGGTTCAGGGTTTTGGGTTCAGGGTTTAGGGTTTTGGGTTTAGGCTAGGGTATGAGATGATATAATTACAAAAAGGATCATAAAGGAAAAGAACTACTAGGGCTCATAATTGCTGCTCTTGCGCCGGCTAGTGGTACTATCTGTCTGAGCCTTTCGGTGCCGAGGGGACTGACTATCGAAGCTTAGATGACGCATGCTTCATGCTGTCAGTGTCGTTATTTTTCTCTCTCTCGCTCTCGCTCTCGCTCTCGCTCTCGCTCTCGCTCTCGCTCTCGCTCTCGCTCTCTCTCTCTCTCTCTCTCTCTCTTGACTGTTACTGAAACACTCAACATGTGGAGCCTAGTCATAAATACCACCAACATTGACAGTAGCGATGGAAACACACTCTAGTAACAGACACACGTTTCGAGTTTCGATTCGGGGGGCCCCCGCCTAATGTTAGGGGAAACGATGGATATTGTAATTACTATCAGCTCCTCGATCATGGATCTGTATTCACGATATTCACTCATCTAAACATGCGCCAAGGCTTCAAATCAGGAGTTTAGGGTCTCGGTGGCTGGACTGCTCACTGCATGTCAGTTCTTGGCTCTCGAATGGTTTCGAGACTCTTCGGGGAGCTTCGGACTTTCGGAGGGGAATGTAAGGCCTTAGGGTACTCTTCGCGAAGATTTGGTTGAGAAGCGCTGACCCCCGAAAACCCTACAAGGCCTGGAGAACTTCCCAAGGCCCTGAAACCACTGCGTGGTCCCACTGGGCCCCGGCTTCGATGACGATGATCTTCCTTGTGACGATGCCGCCGGACCCTGCACCTGTCCAACTGCGATTTTGGCTATCGCAGACAACCCTAAACCCTAAACCCCTAGGGAGGAGGAACCAACGCCCAAAGAAGCAAACCAAGCCTTCTTGACCCTTCGACAGCTCCGAGACGAGGTGGTCCATCTTCTCCTGCACAAAGAGATGGCCGTTCTCCTGCAGAGGCTGAAATCCCCGACCCACTTCGTAGCTATGAAAAGCAGATACCCAGGGTTGGAGAGGATGACCCACCCTTCTTGCGAGTAAGCAAGCACCAGGTGCATTTAGGGCACCTGTCCCCAATGCAGCGTTGTTCAAGAGTTAAAGAGCCCCGGCCAGTGGTATGCGTTCAAATCGGGATTCAAGCAGCACCACTCAGCACAAAGACCAAATGCCGAAGAAGCCCTGAAAAGAAAGCCCTACATCCAAGCCCGACAAGATGTGATACTTCTTGTGGTCAATACTACTCCACCCTAAACCCTAAAACCCTAAACCCTTAAACCCTAAGCCTAAACCCTTAAACCCCAACCCCTTAAACCCTAAAGTATTAATCGCCTATGGCAGCTGAACCCGTTTCTCCTTAGGCACCACCATGGCTTCCCCCTCCAGTTGGTCACCCCCAGGTGTAACCTCGAGTTCAGTCTGAAGGATTCAGGTTTTAGGGCTCCGGGGAGAAAAAGCTTTCGGTGAAATATATAATATATAATACATAATATATAATATATCATATATAAGGGAGTGGACAGGATATCCGGGGCCTTGAGGTCTGGTTAAAAATTCTCGAGAGCTCGGCCTCTGCCTGGCTGAAACATGGTCGAGCATGGCTCACCGATCAGTCCGTGCGCTCCGCTTGGCTTTCTCACTGGCAGAGCACGGCCCGAAGCGTGCGCAAGAGCCACCAGAGCGCGAAGACTTCCGAAGGAATGTTCCTGGGCCGGGTGGCCGTGCAGACAGACAAAGTGGTCCGGCAGACGTCCGGATTCCGGCGCAGGCGAAGGTGTGTGGCCAGGCGTGTGCAGAAGCGTCGCCTCAGGGACTGGGGATGTGTTGAGGCACCTGTCAACCCTTCTTGACTCGTTTAGGTACCATGGGTTCACTGCTGCCGTCCTAATGAAGCTGATGATGATGATGATGATGATGAGGACAGTGATGTTGGTGGTGGCGGCGGCGGCGGTGGTGGTGGTGGTGGGGGCAGCGGCGGCGGCGGCGGTGGTGGTGAGGATGATGATGGCAATATACGGCAATGAGGCCGCAAGTAGTAACAGTTGAGATGATGACGATGGTAATGATCTGCTAGTGCTCGTGACATGGTGACTGCAGAGAAGAGCTGACTGTGCGAAGAGAACACCCTCAATGTGCAAAGGCACGAGTTGACAACCCAGAAACCCTCAACCCCGAGAGCTGTGGTCCGTGTGGCTTCCGTGGGAAGATCGGAAGCATTGCCAACATTTCCAGAATGGTACTCTTGCCCGCACTCTCGTCGCCAACCACGATCCTAGGCGTTTCCGGTTGCGGGAGTGGAAGCTGGTTTAGGGTTTAGGGTTTAGGGTTTAGGGTTTAGGGTTTAGGGTTTAGGGTAGTGTTTCATTCCAAGGCGGCTGTTGGCGGAGGAAAAGTCTGGCCACTGCGACTGCATTGGCTTCAAGGTGGCATATGCCAAGTACGATGACTGCTTTCTGAGTGGTTGTGGTGTTTAGCATACTTGGAAGCCTACGCTGGGGCTTTAGGATGCTAATTAGGGCCTTACGGATATGTCGTCTGCAGGTTGTGCTTGAGGATGCTCCTATCTTTCCCTGCAAGGTGCATTCGTTGTGGTGTCCATCCATCCAGAACTTCGAGGAGAAGCCCCCGCAGCGGATCCAACACCTGCCGGTGACCGGTCTTCGGGAAAGCATGATTCAACAATCTTCGTAGGATGCTTCGGCGTCAAGTTGGAAGACGCCCGTCATAGCGATCTTGGTAGGTAGCGAAGAGCTTCTAGCCCACTTACCGAGTTGACGTATCCTGGGCTCATGGGTGCCAGGGGCTTAGGTCAAAACCTAGATCCTACACGCTCTACACTGTAGACAGCCTCCTCGAGATTGAAGCTCCAGATTTTAAATACCCTAAAGGTTAGCGATCTTGATTATGACCGTACCATACCTTTCCATCACCTAGTTGCCCAGTCCCTTTTGAAGAACCTGTGCTCCACTCCTTCAACTCTTGCGGCCAATATCGTGCACGAAGCTCCACAGGCGTAGCCTACAAAGTCCCGACACAGTTCGTGAGCTAAAATCATTATTAAAGCCTTCATTGGGTTTAGGGTTCAGGGCCTACTCGAAATTACGAGCCCTTGCATGGACTATTGCAGATTCCCCCGTCGACGCTCTTTCTTTTGCAGCCAAGGGGCTCGGAAAATCTTGCTCAGGGTGTAGGACATGTCCTCCATCGCCAAAACCCTGAACCCCTGGGATCCGAAAAGCCCCAAACCCTAAAAGGAGCCAGTTGAGGGTTTAGGGCTTAGGGTTTAGGGCTTATAGGGCTTAGGGTTTAGGGTTTAGGGTTTAGGGCTTATTTGGCTTAGGGTTTAGGGTTCAGCAGCTCAGCAGGGAACCCTAGCCTAGCAGCTTTGAAAGGGAACAGAAAAGTCGGAGTTCCTGACTTCATATGATGTCTGGCATTGATAACTGATAGCAAGCCATGCCCACAACCCAGAAGCCCAACACACAATTCAGCCGAGCTGGCGCTTCAAGCTTCCCTAAACCCTAAGCCCTAAGCCCTGAGCCCTAAACCCTAAACCCTAAGCCCTAAACCCTAAGCCCTAAACCCTAAACCCTAAGCCCTGAGCCCCAAGCCCTAAGCCCTAAACCCTAAGCCCTAAACCCTAAACCCGAAGCCCCAAGCCCTAAACCCCAAACCCTAAACCCGAAGCCCTGAGCCCCAAGCCCCAAGCCCTAAACCCTTGGAGTTTCGACAGCAAGGCCCTTGGAGGCGGAGGCATCAGGACTTACCCCCCCGGCCTTCGGGGCTCAAGGAGACGGATACCTCCCCAGAGAACCCAATACCCCTTAATTAAGGAATATACCTTAAATCATAATGTTAAGGCCCCTATCATTTAAGCTATATTCCTTAATTAAGGGGTATTGGGTTCTCTGGGTCTAAGAAGGGCTGCCGCGACCTGCATGGCAATCCCGACGGCAATTCCAAGAAGCAGGACCTCCTGCAGAACCTCCCAAAAGCAAGCTGACCCTGATGGCAAGCTCCGAAGCTTCGAATGAGGCTACAGCAATGTGCACCCTACCTTAAGGACGAAATGAACCCTAAAAGGGTTTAAGGTTCATATACCATCTAGGGATTCATAGTATAAGGGTATAGGGCCCCTACATTTAAGGGTCATTTCGTCCTTAAGGTAGGGCTCAGATATTACCCGAAAAGTCCCAAACTCGCAGGGCGCCTGGGCCTGCGTGGCCCGTGCAAGGCCCATCGCCGGACTGGTCGGCGTCAGCACCTGTGTACCCAGAGAACCCAATACCCCTTAATTAAGGAATATACCTTAACTCATAATATTAAGGCCCCTATAAGGCCCCTATAATTTAGGGCATATTCCTTAGTTCAGGGGTATTGGGTTCTCTGTGTAGCACAAGCAGATTTGGAGGCTCATGAACCGACGTAAAAATCAGCGCCGCTGTCACCGCCGGAGCGCCGTCGTCACCATCGTCAGCTCTGTCACAATCACCACCAAGAACAACAACGTCATCGGCACCATCATCATCATCATCATCACCATCATCATCGTTACCATCGTCATCGTCATCTGTCCCGGTAGTTACGGATGCTCCTTCGGTCCTTCAGGACATGCACTACCGGGACCTGCCATTCCCCCGACATTCAACCTGAAACCCGCAAGCCTTCAAGAAATATTCTTTGCCCTCTAGTGGATCGCGATCCGACTAACAGAATTGCGCGTCCACAGCCTCCCAATCTGAAGAATCCGATGTCTCCGCCGGGGGAGAAATCACCTTCAGATGCTTTAGGGTTTAGGGATTTAGGGTTTAGGGTTTAGGGTGCTGGTGATTGCAGCTACGAAAGGGCAAGAATGGGAATGAGCTGTGAGGCTTGACGGCTGCCAATTGTTTGAAGAACAGCAGACTTCGGGCTAGGGCTCAGGACCAAGCAACTGGGACTGGAGAGCTCTGGAGCAACAAGGTGAGCAGATCACGGGGCCAAATTAAGTCTTGGGGTATACTGTGCTCGAGGAACCGAAAAAAAAAGAATGGTGGAAGTAGTAGTGGTGGTTTTCCGGGCCTCTAGAGAAAGGGTCTGCGCCTTCGTGGGAAAGTACCAGGCAATTGAGCTTCCAGGATTTCATAAACTTTCATCGGTACGGCTTTGCAGTCGGGGCGGCGGGCCGTGAGACGGGCACCTGCAGCGTTCAGGGTGGAAGCGATTGCGCTTCCTGCACCTCTGGGATTCCGGATTCTAGGCCGCAGTCAAGCCTAACTTGCTGGCGAAGGGCTGCGGAGGAAACGATCAACAAGAGACCGCACAGCAAGGGTTCAGGCCAAGAAGGTGCTCGTTTCTCCTTCTAAATGCCTGAATCCAAAAAACTCACACCAAAACCTAAACTGTGGACGGCCCTAAACCCTAAACCCCACACCCATCCCATCCAGGCAGTCACGTGGCCAGTGTGCGCTGCAGTGGGGTTGGACCCGCGGCATTCCATGTAATCGTTAGCTCCTGCATCAGTGCCCGGATCGCTCGAACCCTCGCGTGTTTGGCCCCGAACATCAAATAGGCTCAGTTTAGTGTTTAGGGTTTAGGGTTGAGGCTTTGGGTCCAGGAAGTGATTTGTCTTGTGCAAGTCCGCGACCTTCGCGCAGGTTTCTTGTGATTGTATCAAACTAAGCCCGAAAGCTTCCACGGAGCGGTCAGCCTATCTGGTGATCACGGCTTATGGTTTAAGGCATTAGGGAACAGCAAACACCAAATTGCTAGCCATGCTATGCCATGCATTGCATTGATGAACCCTGCCACGTTTCAAAAATGGACAGCCTGTCCGTCTTCAAACCTCAATCTGTAGTAGGATTCAGCAGCTGGAACTGTTTCAGGGCTGCAGGCACCATAACTCTGACGCCCAACATCGTAACTAGGCTGAGGGTTGCGTGCTGCGGGTCCCTCACACAGTACATGGGAGTTAAGGTTAAAGTTCTCAGCAGGTCTCCTCAGATGGCGGGGTCTCCAAAGCTGCCATCAGCTCGCCGATGGCCTGTTGAATCACTAAGCCCTGAGCCAGAAACGGAAAACCGCAGCCTAGACCCTCTGGCTTGGGTTTAGGTTCTTTTTCAACTTTGGGCTTAGCGTTTCCGGTTTGAGTTTTCAGGGTAATCCCCCCCCCACACCTTGACACAGGCAGACCGAAGCATCGAGCTGCATCACGTCTGGTATTCTATATTCCTGCTGTGATTCTAAGATTACTATTACTTTTGCTGTTAGTCTCATTGCTGTTACAGTTGTGATGACTCTGACTATGAATATTACAGAGTATCATTGTTGTTGTCCTTATCATGATTCTGAGCTTCTTAATGTTACACCAACGTCTGTAAAGCTTCCAACGTTCATGCGAGCGCCTTGGCAATCCAACCCAACGCCAGAAACCCTCAGTTCAGGGTGCAGTGTTCAACCTTGTCTCCTTTGCTGAGAACGCGGAGCCATCTGCGATGTCCCACAACTTTCTTAACCCGACTTCTGGATTTGGGGCTTAGACCTTTGGTTAAGGCTTGTAAAGGTAATTTAGGCTTTTGGCATGATTAGGGTTCGGGGTTTAGGGTTTGGTTTTGGGGAGTAGGCCTGTGTTGCGCTGAAGCCAGAAAGGCTTACCCTAAACCCTAAACCTCTAAACCCCCTAAACCCTTCAGGCTTGGATAGGCCGGAGGAAGCAAACCCTTCCGCCTCGAACCCCGAGACCCCAAAACTCCCTTAATTAAGGAATAGACCTTAAATTAAATCATAGTAGGAACCCGAATAAGATTTAAGGTCTATTCCTTAATTATATAAGGGGTTTTGGAGTCTCTGGGAAATTGTTTCGGAATGCCGTGCTGGCAGGCCCTGAGACGGTCGCAACATTTTTGGTTGAAGGAAACGGCTAACGGAGTTGACGGAACCGCGGTTGAAAGAATAATGGTTGATGGAACCGCGCAAAGTTGATGAAGAAGGCCTCTATCGCCCTGAGACAGCCTGCACGCGGTAAACGCCAGCATCCCCACGATCAAAAGCTGCACGAACGGTGCCGGGACAGCGGTCCCTCGTCAGAGCTCTGAGTCTACAACCTGTCCCTTCAGACTCTAACACCCAATAAGTTTCAATTTTCCCAAATGCGGGTTTCCGAGAATGGGGGACCCTGATATGGTACTTGAAATAGTAGGATCTTTATTATAAGCGATCAGAGGCTCCCAAAACTAAAAACCCTACGGCCCTGCCGTCCCTGAGCCCTGCTGCCACGGCCAGATCCCGACCCCGCAGCGGGCAACGAAAGCTCGGCCTCTTTGAGGTCGCCGTTGCCTTCCAACCTAAGTCTGAGCTCTGGGGTTCAGGAACTAGGGTTTCGGCTTCTACTTGGAGGCCCAGGGGACTTAGTAAGTGGGTTATAAGTAGAGTTATAAGTACCCTAAATGGAGTTACCCTAATTGTAGGGCTTAGGGTTTAAGGTTTGAGGAGTAGGGTTCATCCATGAGGGTTCAGGGTTTAGGGCTTAGGTTTGGATGTGGGTAACCTTTACGACCAGTTTAAAAGCCCGAAGATGGGGCCAGACTTGCCTTCTGAGGGCATGGCGGTGGTGTTCCTCTGATTCTCTCGTTCTTGAAGGTATTGGGATTGGATTAGGCTGGAGGTGTTGGGGGTTTCGACCTTCAGGCATACCCCTTCCGTGTGTGAGTTCTAGCCTTTCTGGAGCTTCGGAAATGCTTGAAACCGCTGTTCTGTCCAACGCGATACCCTACGATCTCGGGGCGTCGATACCATGCGGTTGAGCCTCAAGATGAGGGAGGTTCACCTCTTGCAAGGCTCTGCCCTCTGTCAGCCTCACACCCACAGTCTGAAGATCAGAACCTGACTCCTCACCAAATCAAGCCCTAACCGTCTAACCCTAAAGTCAAGCACCGAAACTAACCCAAAACCGAAGGCACATAAGCCCGCCAGCGACACACCAGGACCAGGACCCCGACGCAGAGCCCATGGGATTTCGCGTCTGAGGGGACACCTCCTTGTCCTGCGATGGGAAAGTTCAGGGATTGAAGGCTGAGGGAAGGCTGCGAGATGCCGGGGTCGTGCCTCAAGTTCAGCATTGCGCAAGGTCAATCACAAGGAGTCTGCGTTTCGAACAGAATGGAAGCCTAAACCAAAACAGCCAGCCAGAAGCACGAAGACTTCTCTACAAGCCTTTAGCAGGGTGTCGCTTTTGGTTTTCCAGTCGTTCAGTTCACGCTTTTGGGTGCAAAGATTCGAGTCTGAGATGTGCTTTCTACACCCCTGCTCACCCCCCCCGTCCCCACCCCCCCCCCCTTCGGGCCAAACTGGCGCCTCAAAATAGTTCCGACAGTGAAGTGCCACTCAGCCCCAAGAAAAGAGGAGGGATGGTAGGGGCTGACAAGAGGCTCAAAGTTCAGTGCAGGTCTATCTCGGCAACTGCGCGAGCCCTACAGCTCAAAACCAAACCTTGCAGACATAACCTTGGAGTGCGCAGGCAGGCACTTAGAAACGTCCGATGTCAACTCTGGCGGTCCTACACCCTGCCCAAACATCTCTGGCTCCTGAAGCCATGCCTCGATCGCCGAGCGCTCATAACTGTATCCATCCTTCCAAAGGGCGTCGACTTGAGATGAAACCCGGTGAGAGCCAAGGCATTAGGGCTGACCAGGTTCAGGGCTTATTGTTTAGGGTAGGAGGGAGTAGGATGGTATAGGGTTAGAGAGGATCTTTAAACTTGAGGGGTTGGAATTGAGGGTTAGGAGTTCTGGGTTCAGGGTTGAACAAACCCAAAGAATCCGAACTCCGAACACAAGCGAAGCCTCGTGCTACAAACCCACTACCCAGATCCGAAACCCTGCATCGCCAGCCTCCAACACTTCTGCCCGCGTCAAACTTCAAACTGCTCTAGGTGGGCCTGCTGAAAACATAGGTTCCCCAATGTCCCCTTCATTATAAGGGCACAATTTTTGCTGGTATTCAGTTTCAATAAGGGGCCATAATTACAATAACAACGGCAAGAGTTAAAACATGCTAAAAAGGACTCATAACCCAGCCCTCCCCACATAAGCCAGAAAGCTCCGAAAGTCCCGCACCTGGAGCCGGCACCGTTTGCTCAAGATGAAGCACGGAGTTTAGGGGAAAACAGATCGAGATCACTCGGAGGCTCAGGGGTGCGACACCTAATGGCCTTCCAAACTGCTCCGGCCAGGGGCCCTGCTTCCGATGACATCTCAGCTTCCCCCAGCCGGCCCCGGAAAACGCAGCAAAGATGCCTCTGCCACAACAGGGTCCGTCATGGGGCGCCCTCCGATAGGGCACATGAAGTCTGCCACGATGGGCTTCTCGCGCAGGATCTGGCGAAGGCTTGTAAGGGTGAGAGTGTCAAATCAGCACCCGGGTTCCAATCCACAGAAACTTAGAACCCTGATTAGACGGTTTTCCTAGTCATGCCTTGAGCCAAGTACATTATCATTTGCTAAGTGAAACATGCATGCAAGACAGCTTACGCGCACCGGGTACACGAGGTAGCTCTTACTACACCACTACCAGGTGCAAAGGCGTCGTGATTTCTTAACTCCCCCCCTCGCCGTGCAAGTTGTAGTGCGGCTGGCTGGGGACGTTTGAGCCGACGCCAAAATGGCTTCATCTAAACCCTAAACCCTACGTTCAAAAGGTTGGGACTTTGGAGCAACGCGAGCGCTGAGCTGAGACTGGCCCTCAACCGCGGACTCCAAAAGTGGCTGCAACCTTACCAAGAGCTACAGCGAAGGCGCGGTGCCTGCAGAAACTTTCTGTAGGACCTGCGCTGAGTTGCATCCATGGCGGCGGTGACCGCGGAAGAAGAAGGACAGACAGATGAACAGATGATGAGATCCGATCTCGAGCCGAAAATCAGTGAGTCTCGCGCTGGCATGAACGTGAGAACAGCCCGCCTCTAAGCATTCAATCCGCCGTGATACTTTCCAGCGGTGGTCAATCACCTTCCGCAAAAAAAAAAACGACAAAGCCGATAGTAGAATCATGCAGGGTTGTTCAACCTGCTTGGGATAGCTAGGGATTAGTGGGGCTTTGGTGCCGGTTTTCTCCCGCTTGGGCTGAAAAATCTCGGAGGGTTTGCGAAGCTACACCTCGACGCGTGCATTGGCCAGTGCAAGTGCTGCCACTCTGTGGCAGCCTTCCAACTGCCCTTCAAAGGCCTCCATTAGGAATTCTGGCACCGATTGCCCTGCTGCAAAATCAGCCGCTGTCCAATTGCGCGAGTTGCGCAGATCCAGCCGCGCGCCCGCGGCAATGAGTGCTGCAGCACCTTCGTACTGGCGCGACATGACAGCTGCCATCAACGGCGTCTGATGGCCTCGATGGTATGCCCATCGACTCGTTAAAGTCCTTCTGCCGAACCGGTGTTGAAAAGACTTGGCGGAAAACACAACTCGCGCAGCGACGCTCAAGCCTGGGCTGTTCTTAGAGGCCCTTCCAGACTACACTTCTTGGTCCTTCTCATGACTGTACGAAATGACTGTCCCGAAATATAAAGACGACATAGACTACACTATGTCACTATGCTCGAGTATAGAAGCCATATTGGCTTAACCACTGGCCTCGGTTGTCATAGAGTGGCTTGAAGAGTCACAAATGGGTTCTTCAGGTATTCAATTCCCCAAACCCTACACCCTAAACCCTTGATTCCCAAATCCTAAACCCCAAAACCCCAAAACCCCAAACCTTAAGCCCTAACCCGAAACCCTAAACACTAAGCCCTAACCCTAAACCCTAAACCCTATGCCACTCTAAGACCAAGAAGCTGGTATTCGCGTTCGCGTCAGCTCGTAGCTCCAAGAGCCGGTGTACCATCTCCGCGCTGGCTCCACGAATCGATGCAGCCGCATAAAGCGGCCGGGAAAAATCAACATGTTGCCTTAGTTGGTTTAGGGTTTAGGGTTCAGGGTTCAGGGTTTAGCAGGGAAAAAATCAACATGTTGCCTTAGTTTAGTGGGCTCAGGGGTGGGATGCCTTATAGAAGTTGGTAGAGCAGGGTGGCTCCGGTTGAGTGGCCTTGACTATGGGATTTAGTGCGTTGAAGGCTGATGGGTTTTGCTGAGGTTACCCTGGCCCCAAAAAAACGGTTAAAACCTCGTCATGTATTGTATGATCAACCCTAAACCCTAAACCCTAAACCAAAAAGCTTGAAAGCCTGGCCCCTTCAGAGCTAAGTCCATAAACCCTGACTCCTAAACCCGAAACCCTGTTCAGTCCTACTCCTTAAGTAGGG
>CAJNJA010008471.1:0-15426 GCA_905231915.1 Symbiodinium necroappetens
AGCAGTAGTAGTATCACTAGCAGTGGCAGTAGTAGTAGCAGAAGTAGTAGCAGCAGTAGCAGCAGTAGCAGTAGTAGCAGTAGTAGCAGCAGTAGCAGCAGTAGCAGTAGCAGTAGCAGTAGCAGTGGCACTAGCACTAGCACTAGCACTAGCACTAGCACTAGCACTAGCACTAGCACTAGCACTAGCACTAGCACTAGCACTAGCACTAGCACTAGCACTAGCAGTAGGAGTAGGAGTAGGAGTAGGAGTAGTAGTAGTAGTAGTAGTAGTAGTGGTGTGGTAGTGGTAGTCTTAGTGGTAGTGGTAGTCGTAGTCGTAGTGGTAGTGGTGGTAGTAGTAGTAGTAGTCGTCGTAGTCGCATTGGCGGTGGCAGTGGCAGTGGTAGTGGTAGTGGTAGTGGTAGCAGTAGTAGTAGCAGTAGCAGTAGCAATAGTACTAGTGTAGTAGAGGTAAGAGGTAGAAGTAACAGTGGCAGTAGGAGGAGGAGGCGGAGGACGAGCAATCGGAGTAATGGTAGGGGCACGAGTAGGCCAGTAGGCCAGTCAGTAGTGGTAAATAGAACCGGAAGTGTTTGTTGTCTTCCTTATGGTTGTTGCTGCTGCACTGTTGCAACAGCAGCAGCAGCGGCGGCCAAGAACACCCTGAATCGATTTTCAAACCATAAAAATAATGCAACAGAGGTGCCTGTCTCCGCATATCAGGAGATCTTGGTCGTTCACGTGCTGATGCCAATCTCAGCCACGGTCCCCAGCATCCTTTGGCAGGAGGACACCAAGGCAGAACCCCCCGAGCCTGGAACAGCGGCAAAAGCCCTAAAGCGTTCAACCCTGAAACGCAAAACCCTGGAAGTCGGAGTGGTTTAAGTGGGAACTCGCTGCTGAAAGCATGTGTTCCTGTGGATGTACCATACGCACGAGAACCGGTTATGCCTTAAGCATTCTACATGGCATCAACTTGTTCTAATTCTATGCCCTAAACAAGAGCTTGGCGAGCATTGCCGAGTCATGCGGGCGAGCCGTATGCTAGCGTTAGACCAGGCTTTAACTCTTTAACTCTTGCCCCACCCGCAAGAACCACCGCAGGCGAGCTCCTCTACGCCTGGGCCTGGGCCTATTCCAGAACTGCTCCCGTACGTGGACTCGCTGATGAACCGCTTGAGGATATGTTTGGAATGCTCTCGTCCTTCTGGGCATCTCACAGCAGCAATAAGACTACGACGCAAGTGCGCCTGATTCTGGGACTTCGAGCTCTCAGCTTGAGTTTATTTTAGAATCGGCGAGCAGGAGCAAGCTGTCCGAGTTGCAGCAGCAGGAGGCACAACACGCCATCAATGTGGAGGACCGCCTCAAACCCATCACCCCCATGCAAATCCGTCCATAGCCGCTATCCGTCCTTCAGCTCCCGTCAGCGAAGCACAACCCAGACCAGCACAGGTAAGGGGAGCTGATGCTACTCACTCCGCATATATTGATGCTAGAATCTATTCCAGTATTTGATGTTAAGTGCTTCTGCCCTTGCATTTGCAGCGCAGGGCTCGCTGGAACTTGTCCGCCAACCGACCTCTCCGAAGAGCCCGACAAGGAGGTCGAATCGGAAATTTGGGATCAAGAGCTGGGAGCTGGGAGTTCAGTGTCCCAAGGAGTTGCTGCCCGGTTCAAGAAGTCGGGGGAGGATCTTGTGACCGCATACACCAGCCCACTTCAGAGAGTTTCGTGAAACTGTGGCGAGAGATGCCCGGAGGCGGGCTTCAGACGTGGGGCCCATGAACCCGGCGACAATGCCTATCCTCCCGACCGAGCTCCTGACCTGCAAACGGCTTACGGACTTACAGGGCAGGCAGAGGGAGAGAAGGCCATGCTTCAGTTTCTTGAGTTTGTCCAAAGCTCCAAGCCTTGTAACATTTCACCGAGGCTGTTGAAATCCCAGTGGACACGGCAATTGAGTTCAGGCACGGAGATCAATGATGAAGTCAGTCAGCCACGAAGACTGTGGGCCTTATGGATTTGCATACTGTTCGCTAGTTACGTGCTTTACGGTGAGCCGCAGACAAGAAAGGTGGAAGGCTGTGTGCCGGCTGTGCCCTTCATGCGGTTCCGGTACCTCGTCGTGTGTAAGGGGGCATTGGTTGAATAACCCTAAACCCTACACCCTCAATCCTAAACCCCTGTCTTAAATTTCACAGCCTGCCCTGGAAGGTCGTACGCTGCATCCCGAAGTCACCATCCCCTGCCCTCCAAAACAAGATGGGTTTAGGGTTTAGGGATCCTGAAATCCCCAAGCCCTAAACCCCGAAAGCCTTATAAACCCCTGAGCCATCAACCCCGAAAGCCCTTCAGCCTCGAGCCCCTCCTTGCCAGACTCTGTCTGCTCGGAGCTTCCCGACTTGGCTGACCTATGGGGTGCCAGAGAGCTGCCTGGCTCTTCCGAGAAAGGGACGAGAAGGGAGAGGGGCTACGAATTATCGCCGAGAGGATGTTAATTGCGTAGTTCTGGATGTGGCGCCTACCTCCTTAGCCTTTTGACCTTCTGAAACTCTCTGGAATGCTACTTCAAGAGAGTCAGAAAGCTCATTCCACGAAACCAGAAGGCATCCGACTACATGACTCCTCAACCCAGAATCCATCTCAGCTTGATTCCTAGTTCCACATGCATGCTTTCGTCCAATAGCTCGAGTAAGCATCAGGATCAACCCGCATCACCATCGCGCACCTTGAACAACAACATCAACATCATGATCATGAGCGACATAGTCAACCGCACTTCCCTCAATAGCAGACGTCACACATGTGCAGCTATCGCTTGGGGAGTGGCACGAGAACGAGTGTCACGTACACAGGCCGGTGATGATGGCGGGCTCCACTCTCAGCCTCGACTTCTTCGAGGGCTCCGCTGGTGCGCGGCGTCCGAGGGTGCTGGAGGTGGCGGAGAACCGCTGCAGGCCTTGAAACCTAGCCGCAAATCGTGCAGTGGAAAAGGACGGCAACATCCAGCTACAGCGACGACGGAAGACCGCAGCAGCAGCAGCAGCAGCAGCAGCAACGCCACCACCAACAGCAACGCCGCCACCGCCACCGCCACCGCCACCGCCACCGCCTCCGCCGCCACCGCCCCCACCACCACCACCACCGCCGCCACCACCACCACCAGCAACAACAACAACAACACACCAGCAGCAGCAGCAGCAGCAGCAACAACAGCAACAGCAACAACAACAACAACAACAACAAAAACAACCACAACAACAACGACAACAACAACAACAACAACAAAAACAACCACAACAACAACCACAACATCAACAACAACAACAACAACCACAACCAGAACCTGAACAGCAACGGCAACAGCAACAGCAACAGCAACAACAACAACAAACACAACCACAACCAGAATAACGACAGCAACAACGACAACGACACCGCCGCCGCCGCCGCCGCAGCAGCAGCAGCAACACCAACACTAGCACTACCACCAAGAACAACAACAAGAAGAATAACAAGAACAAACACAATAACTGCAATAACAAGAACACCAGCAGCAGCAGCAACAACAACAACAACAGCAGCAACAGCAACAGCAACAGCAACAGCGACAGCGACAGCGACAACCACCACCACAACGACAACCAAAAATCACAACCACAATCACAATCACAATAACCGCAACGACCACAAGAACCACAACACAAAAAAAAACAACACCAGCACAACCGAAAAAACAACAAGCAACAAGCAACAGCCGACAATCAACACACACACACATGCTGCTGCAACAGCAACACAAACAGGAGCAACAACGACGACAACAACACCAAAGCGACAGCAACACCAACATTAAAGCCAACAGCACCAACAGCAGCAACAACAGCAACAACAACATCAATAACAGCAATCACAAACACAGCCACAACCACAACCACGACAACGACGACACCATTGTCCACGACGACGACGACGACGACGAGGCTGCCGTCAGCGACAGCGACGACGACAACGACAACAGCAATGCCAGCAGCAGCAGCAGTAGCTATCAGAACGAATGAAACTGTGCTGGAAGTCGAAGAGGTGCAAGCTCCGAAGTTGTAGATGCAGCGTTGGTTCCTCTTCTGGTGGGGTCCTGGAGATTCGGGCTTTGGGTTTTGGAGTTTCCTGAGTCTGTTTAGAGGACAGAAATTGTTTTCTTATATTGCAACATATAATGATAGCTTAAACGCTTACATTTTTTGTAGCAGGGGCATCTGCGCATTGAGCCGTGTTACTGGAGTTGTCCTTCTCTTTCCTTCTACTCCCCCGCTGTTGGGTCTTTAGGGAGAAGGCGTCAAGTCAAGAACCCAAGAACCCCTGACAGGAACCTGGCGAGAGTGCTGAGTGAAAGCGTCTTCTCAGGCCACGCAGGGCTTCAGTAGTACCATTTGCAGCAGAAGCAGCCAGAACATGAATAGGAGAGGCCGTAAGCCCCATGATTCGGCTTTGAGCAGACCACTAGGAGCTGAATGCTGCTTGAGAAGCTTCACAGGGGTCGCCTAAGACGAACTCTTCTTGTAATTAGTACTGAACTTAATCCAGGCGTCGGAAAAGTGAGAATTTCGCTTTCCCCTCAGAGTCTTCACAATGCGACAAATGAAGGCCCTATACTCCGATCATCGCCAGTCCAGTTTTGCTAGTATCAGTGACACCACACTGGCCGTACTTTCGTCCTAGTACCTTCTTAGCCTCATCGCGCTTGGCGTTGCTGTTGCAATGATGGGTTCGAGCGCGAGGTATCCACTTTGTGCCTCGCTTCGGAGCCTCGATTTCGCAGCTGGGCGGCCGAAGGTCGTTTCAGAGTTTCGGTCTGCGGCCTTGGGGTTTCCAGGGGTTCGGGTTGAGGGTTTAAGTTTGGGGCAGTTCAGGGTTCACTGAGCTTTCGGATTAGTAAAGGATGTTTTAAAATTTTAAAGGTGAGCTGCACGAGCCACCTGAGCTTAGGAAGCACACGCATTTGGTCAGATGTACTGGATCCGTGTTCGTTACGATTTCTGGAAGCCTCAAGAAGCGATGCCCAGGCTTCCATACGAACTGTTGAAGTTCGGAGAGGAGGCTGCCTTGTTGCCGTTTCAGTCGAAAGAAACTGAGGAGTATATGAAGGGTGCAGCCAGCACGACGCCCTTTTTTTGTTCAGTCCGTCCAAGAAAGCTTGCCACACTTACGCTAGGTTCACTAGATGCTGAGTCACTGCATGTCCGACGATGAATTGCTGATGCCGAAGACGTTGGATCCAACTAACCGCTAAAGCCAAGACCCTTTTTCCCGCCTAGCTGTGAGGGTTTTGACCAGAAGCGGCATGATTCGGTCTCATGCTCTGCTATACGGCTATAAGGTCTTACCACCCCCCCTTCCTCGATCCAACTCTCCAACTCTCCCAACCCCGGTAGTCATCGCATGCAGGTCTTGGAGAAGGAGAGTGAGGAGCTGGTAATGCAGTGGAAGTGGGGTGCCTCGGCTGAGCGGTATCATGGGAGTTATCACATTCTCAGAATGCCATGTCGGCTCTTTGAGTCGTCCAGGTCTGTTGCATGAATCGCCAGCTTATTGCAATCCAGGTGATCGACACCATCGAAAGGACAAGTTCTATGAGGTGCCGTTCATGCATCTCGGCTACTTCCGGCGAAGGTACCAAAGCCCATCTAGCCCATGCAATAATCGCGGGGCATCTAGTGGCCAAGGCATCTTGATGCATGATCTCTCTCACTCTCTCACTCTCTCTCTCTCTCTCTCTCTCTCTCTCTCTCTCTGACATACATGCTACGCATGTAATATATATATATATGTATATATACACACACATACACACACACACACATGCATAGTTGTTTCTTTATTTGCGGTAGAAATACATCCTTCGTTACTGTGCGGACAATGCAGAGTTATGAGTACCGTTTTGCCTTGCACGGATACTGCGGCCGATCCTGGCAGCAAGGATCTTGGATCCGGACGAGGTGGACTGCCCCATCGCCTACATGTCACAAGGCCACCTACTGGCGACACTGGTTAAAGGGATGGCACTGAAGAAGTTTTGATATCAATGCGAGGTGCGGGTAGTGATGCCAGTGCAGCAACCTCACTGCTACGTATCTGATGCTGGAGCCTGTTGGTGATGACGATGATGACCGTGCGATTTGCTGATCCGTGATGAGAGCCTAACAAACCTTCCTCTTTCAAGGTGCAGGCTCGAACCCTGATACCCGACAGCTTAACCAATCGGAATACAACAGCAGAGCAGAGCAGAGTCCTCAAATTTCGCAAGAACCCTAAACCCAAAGCTCATGCCTGACGCAGGTCTCGAGGACCTGACTGGCTACTTCCGAGCTTGGGCCTTGGGACGGCACTTCCGGTTCCTGCTGCTCCCGGATGCTCTGCAAAACCGGGTCTTCAATGGCCAGGACCAGGGCCGTTTTTGGTGTGGTTTAGGGTGTAGGGTTTAGGGTTACCCTAAACCCTAAGCCCTAAACCCGGCTTTCTTTTCGGGCTTGGGCTACGATGCTCGGGCATCCTGTCCGAGGGTCGCTGCAATCCCAAACCCTGAACCTTCGATCCTCGACTCCTTCAGTCTAGGAGTGTAGGACCTTTTTGGTGCCGGCGGTATTCAAGGAAGTGAGCAGGCACAGAGTTCAGGGCGCAAAAAGGCAAGCGTGAAGTTCTGAACGTTCTGAAGTAGAGTCAAAGACAGAAAAACGTGGTGAGTCCGGTTGCGTGTATATGCGACAAACATGCAGTGTCTGGATCGCCAGGGACTGGGATGACAGGTGCCTTACCTTCTAAACATCCGGTAGCTGACACCCTGTTTTGTGATCGAACTATGCAGACCAGAACTTCTCGGAGCTAGTCCTCTCTCTGTATGTCAGGAGATGGCGAGGATAGATGAGTTCTGCTGCAACCAAAACAAGGACGCACCAACTACGTCACCTGCATGCACAGTGTTGGCTTGAATGGGGAGAGTGCATGCCTTGAAACCAGCACCTAAGTGCAAGACTTTGGCGGTGACTTCGAGTCGTCAGAGTCCTGGCAGTCCTGGCTGTACCGCAATACAAGAAAAAAACTAATTAAGTAGAATATAATATAATATAATATAATATAATATAATATAATATAATATAATATAATACAATATAATACAATATAATAGAATACAACATAATATAATATAGTATAATATAACATAATATAACATTATAACATAATATAATATAATATAATATAATATAATATAATATAATATAGTATAGTATAGTATAGTATAGTATAGTATAGTATAGTATAGTTTAGTATAATATAATATAATATAATATAATATAGTATATTATAATATAATATATATATAGTCTAAAATCTAACATCCATAATCTATAACCAATAGTATATAATATAAGACATGCATGAATCTGCTCGCTCGTCCCGGAAAGCCTGAGGCCTGCAATCTCCACCACGCGCGTCTGCTGGGACCCAGGGCCGGTCAAGAGTACGAGTTTGGGGTTTAGGGTTTGGGGTTTAGGGTTTGGGGTTTAGGGTTTAGGGTTTGGGGTTTAGGGTTTGGGGTTTGGGGTTTTTGTGTCTAGGACTTGTCCAGGAAGCCCATTTGGGCTTTCCTCGGTGTGAATATGCCGGAAAAAGCGAGTTGTAAAGATCATGTGGTACAGTGGCGATGACTGTGGCAGTTTGTGCTAGGTCATGCTAGGTGCCCCGGCACACATTATATTAGACTAATCGTCACAGCCAAAGTGTTTTGGAAGTACCCTTGCAGCCACGATCATGACCATAGTGATGGTCATGATATGGCTGATGGTGATGAGGACGATGAGGATGAGGATGACGGCGACGATGACGATGACGATGACGATGACGACGCTGATGATAATGATGATGATGATGACGACGACGACGGCACTGTCGATGAGGGTCATGATTCATGATGTTGATAGCCATCATGTCGGCCTGCCACTCGACTACCACTACAACTGCAGCAATCACCACCATCTCCGCTACTACGAGAAGGATGGCGACACGACGACGAAGACGACCGCTGCAGTGCCACTGCAACGCAGTAGCAGTCATAGTCTGAAGCCTCTCAAGGACTTCAAAGAAAGTGCCTTCCTCGATCGGTCGCCGCGCTCCAGCAGCCCCAAGCGGAAGCGGGTAGGGCAACCTCCTCCGCCACTGCGACTCAATTCAGGGTGAAGAATGTGAACAAGATTTCAGGTGTCAAGACGCTCTTGGTAGGGTGCTGGTTTCGGGCTTCAATGCTTCGAGCTTGCGGTGAGGCGAGTCGCACAGTGTTTGTGTACACGGGACGTGGCTACGGGTGTCGGGTTTGCAGCTTGAGCTTGCTGGATCCCTTCAGGGGGGCCGGTGAGAACAAGGAAGATGATTTTTTTGGTGTGTTTATGCAGGAACACTGCACCTCGGGCTAACAAGTTATACTCGCTAGGATCAATGAAGCCGGACAGCCGGGAGACGAATTTCGCTACTTCAGACTGTGGCAGAAGGCTAGAAGTGCAGCCGCCAGATTCAGCGCCACTGAGGTCCAAGGACCTAGATGTCCCATGTCGCATGCTGAGCCTGCTGCGACTCTTCGTCCCGAAGAACAAGAGCCCTGTTTGGAGCTGCTTCTACTTGAGGCATGTCTGGGTGCAGGCCGGGCCGCTGAGGAGCCTTGCAACATCAACGCAGATCCTCTCTTGATCCCGAAAGCTCAAGGTTCCGAGAGATGGGATCGGTGTGATTTTATTTGCAATTCCTCTGTGTTCTATCAGGATCCCTCCATCCTGGATCCGACTGCAGACTTCTGTGTAAAGCACTTCATTTTCGTGGTGGTCCGCCCGCTCTATACGCAGATGCCGGCGCTAGAGGACGGGCTTCAGGGAGGCTTTGGGATGTTTTGAGGCAGGGTGTTTTGTATAGGACTTCAGTCAGTGGTGGTGGGGCTCCTTAGGAATATGCACCAGAGACCCTTAGATCTGTATTATTGCTAGTATTGTTCCTATTCCTACTGTTGATCAACCGTATTACTATTACTATTATTTCTTATAAATTTTGCTACTACTATTCTTATTTATTCCTCAATACCCCTCCGCTTCGAAGACTCTGCCAGGGTTTCCCCACGACTTTCGTGGGTATAGGACTTTGCTGGAGCTCTTGGGACCCTCTCGCTCTCCGGATTCACTTCCAAAGATCGAAAGCTCATGGAGCCTTCCAGGGTGACAGAAGGGCTTTGGGGGGGGGGGGGGGGTTGAGTTTAGATTCATGGAATGTGGAGACCTAGTCTGAAGGCTGAAGTTTCTAGGATCAGTGGTAAGAAGCATCGGCTTTCGGGCACGAAAGAGCTGTGCCGGGTGCTTTTGGAGGGGCTTGGCGCTGGTATCAGGATCTGCTGACCATGGATGCCCTTGAGACGAATCTGGAGCTTGGGGCCCACCTTCGGAAGATGCTTTTGGAGAGGTCCATTCTCGGGATGTAGCTTGGTTTTGAGTGCTTCTGGGATTTGTAAGTCTGTAGGGCGTCTAGGATTTCTGAGGCTTGAGCAGTAAGCACAATCCGGCGATTGGTGCAAGAAAGGCAAGGGGTGTTGATTTCTAAAAGTAAGCTCCAAAGACATTGTCCGAAATCTGAACGACTGGCCGGCAGCAGATGATGTCAGAGTCATGGCCAGTAGCAATCGCGTAGTACTAAGTGGGAAGCATCTTACTGCCAGGGTTAGCGAACCAATCTTGCACGATGCTACTAGCGGCCTAGGGATGTGCTGGTGAAGCCTGCCAGTATCTTCCAATTTCGATGGCCTTGCACTGCAGAAGAACATATTTTTCAACGGGAACGCAATGGTGATACCTGTCGTTTCGTTCTCCCCAGTCATGGCCGTCGTGATTATGGCAACCATCACACTTCGATTTATCATTTCTGAGAACGGTATGCATCGAGACGTCTACGACTCGCCCATCCAATGAGAAGATCAAGTGGGCTCTGAGGCGTTCTGAGGCTTTGTGCTCTTGTGCCGGTTGAGAGCATCTGAGACACCGGGAGGTCTCATAACGTGGCGTTGAAGGAGCGTGAGGCGATCTCAACTTTGGACACTGTGGTCCCAGCGCCATGACTTCATGAAGACCCCGGCCCACAGGGACCAGTTCTCAATGGGCCCTGCTAAGCAAGCTCCTTCAGTCTGGGTTCCTGTAGAGTCGGATTGCGCGCATCGCGAGTCTTGATTCATAGGGGTGTGGGATATCGACTTGCCGCCCACGTCGTTTGGGGTGAGAGTGTCATTAAAGGGGACCCGAATCATCTATCTGCCTGCTGATCGAGGAATGGCTGCTCAAGAATGGCCAGGGTGTTCCGAGCTGCCGCCTGTTGTGCACAGAGCCCCCGTTGCAGTCCAAGCCGCGCCCAATCGTTTGGGAGTTGACTCGCGCGGCACTGTTGCTGCTACTACTACGACGATCGCGATGGCGGCCACCGCTGATACGTTGAACAGCAACAGGCTGGCTATGCTAACACTAGTCACTAGCGGCTACAGTAACGATGAGATGGATCACTGCAGTGAAACTGTTTGTCGCTGTTTCTCTTCTTGTTCACGGTGATTGCTTTGTGTCAGATGATAGTGTGTGTGTGTGTATATATATATATTCGATATATGTATATATACAGACATAGAGAGTGTTATATTTATATTTAGATTACATGTAAAGGTATATTTACACTTGTATTGAAGTAAGGCATGGTTGGCTGGCATTTCGTGGCACGAATTGGCTTAGCGGCGGTCCGGGACTTCCAAGGCAGCTGGTCGCGCTTGGCCAAGAAGCTTGGAACGTTATCGGTGACCTTTGGGTGGTTCTAGGATTCTGGGGTTTATGGCATTTTAAGCTTGCTTGAGGATGTTGAGGGTTGAGAAGCTGCGCAGCCGACCCAAGGACCCTTTTCAAGCTCAATCCCGAGCCCACCGGGACGAATTTGATGGAGCAGAGCATCAACGATGAGGATGAGCAGTGCTCACCGACTCCTCCAACAATCCTTAGCAGCCTTAGCAGGTTTAGGGCGTTTGTGCGACCACCTCCATCGAAGCCCATTCCGGAATCATGGCCCATTAGGCCGTCCGCGGATTGAAGCTAAAAAGGAATGCAAACACACCGGACCTCCCGCCTCCCAGGAGGATGGACTGCTTTGTTGGGTGGCGGACGCTTCCTGCTGGGTGGAGGACACTTCGACAGACCGCAAGATGGGCCTCCCACTTGTCTTCATCAGCGGCTGCCTCAGATTGCCTCAGTCGTAGAGTCTCTGAACAGAGCCCTGGGGTTGGTTCGGCGTTGGGTGTACTGCAGGCAGACTCAGCCTCAGCATGCCTTGGCTCACTTCAGGTCAGTCCCTCCAGAAGTTGACGGGCTACTCCAGCGAGTTTGCACTGGCTCGGATCCACGGCCTGCACCTGCTTCAGGCTTACCTGCACCAAAGTAAGGAGGGTTGCAGTTCACGTGGAAAGCCCCGGTTTGACATAAGCCCTGACGCTCGAAGTTAGATCTTGACCATTCATCCCACTCGTGGGAGTGGCCACGCACGCCAAGTGTCCCGTGCAAGCCTGTGTCAATGTCTGCATGCGAAAGCACAGGAATCGGCAGCCATGTGACTCCAAGGTTCACTAGCCGTACGATCCGAGGATTTTATACATTGGCCCAACGTACAACGAAACTGAAGACAAGTCCGTAGAAGTGGAAATTAATTGTAGGTCCCAGAGCACCTTGCCTTTCTCGAATCTGAGGAACGTGCAGCTCTTTCAGCCGCTGCCCAAGATTTGACGCGACGTGGAGTGCTTGCATCAGCGACTCCAAGCTAAAGCTCAACAGGTTTCGGGCGGTGGCCAGAAAGAAGGGAATACAAGTTAAAGAGTCGTCATCATGAGGACAACCGTGGTTACCGAGAACCGGGATCATCAGCACCATGACCACTACTGTATCATCTCGACAGAACTTGCTGCCATGATGTTATAAGGATCAGTTCTTGCGTCTCAGGGCCTTCCTAAAGCCACTTTCCTCGCCAGTCCTCGGGGGGTGGCTGAGCATCGAATTCTCAGAAACCTGAGACCCCTCTCTTTTGTCGGGAAAAGAGTCAGTGGGATGAAGATAGTCTCCGACCTCGAGCTCGAGTCAAGGCTTTGAAAAATCTGAGTGAATAGGAAGGGCACGTCAAGGCTTTGATCAAATCCCTAGCTATCTATCTATCCATCTATCTATCTATCTATCTATCTATCTATATATATGTAAGCCCCCAAAGCCCTCCGAAACCCTAAACCGTAAATCCAAAGGCCGAAGAAGCAGCGCATCGACCAAGCCATCAACAACGAAGAGTTTGCATCTCAGTTTTCGCTCCTATAAGTGCTAGATACAAATGTAGACATATGTATTACCAGTAGCATGGTTATGCATTCATTTTTGTTATTTGCGTGGTCCGCTTCTCTATACAGGCATAGATGGAGTTTCTTTAAATTTGTTCATATGTTTGGTTTACTTGCTTACTTGTTCTATACATGTAGACATGTATATCATATTTGTTAGTGCTGTGTTTAAGCCATGCGTGCATATATGTGACATGTGTGTATATACATACATATATATATATATAGTTATTTATTTATTTATACACACCTGTATGTACCGGTGCTATGTGTGCGTGTGTGTATATATATGTATGTATGTGTATATATATATATATACATATATATATATACATACATGTACCGATGCTCTATGTGCCTTTGGATGTATTAGGCCTTTGGTTTTCTCGTTCGTTGGTCTGCCTCTCTTTTCTTTCTCGCCTGATCTTTTGCTCTCCTCTCTCTCTCTCTCTGTCTGGTTCTCTCTTTTGACTGAGGCTGGACCCTTATTGTGTTTTCGCGTTAAGAGGTGCGGCTGCGCTTTGCTCCAGCAAGACATACGCAGAAGTTAACAGGTATCAGCGCCTCGATTTCGGACTGTACGTCATTCCTCTCACCTTTCCTCCCATCCTCCTCCAGTTGCGGGCTGCACAAAACTAGGGTTCCCTTTCTGGTACTCACAGAAAGTAATTCAGTAGCTTCTTATCTCGGTGCTCTTGAGGACCCCTGATTTGGAAGAACCCCTCTTGAGCTTGGAGCCCAAGGCCTCAGCGCATCGAGGCCTTCAGCTCGCAGACGAGGTGGAAAGTGGTCCTCTGGGTCCTCTGGGTTTGGCGTACGGTTATCAGGATCACAGCACTGGGCTTTGGACTAGCTCTATAGGGCAGGCGGGGCAGCTTGCGAATCTGCCTGGTCTCCGGTAGAGAGCCTTTGCCGACGTTGAGAGGGCTAAATGTGATGCCTAGCTTTCCAAGAGGTCACACGGCGACAGCATGGCCTGGGACCCAAGTGCTAGAAACGCGCGTGGTTTCAGAAGGGTCTTCCATGGTCTTGTGAAGCCTGGAGATGAATGATACATTGTATTATATTATATTATGTTATAGATTTCGGCAGGAAGTCAGAGTGACCAGGCTGTCGTCTGCAGCCTGCAGTCGCACGGATTGGGAGCTCCGCCCATAGACACCTGCGGATGCCAGTTTACGGGTTGCCTCTGCTCGCGGAGACGTTCTCTTCCTGCGACCTTCATCTCTGAACCGCAGCCATCAGAGGGGCAGGAGAAGACAAGGTCCCATCATGTGAGCAAGACAGCTAGAAGCGACCCCAAACTTCAACAGTGTTGCATCTACTGTTGAGCTCTGGAGCTCTCGCCTTCAACCGGAAACGTAGGTGGTGAGGCAACATTCGGGCTGCAGCAAGATTCTGCCCAACCCTATCTTTGCCCCTGCTCTGGGAGACTCTCTCGTGGCCTATGGCCGAGACGGTACTGTAGGCGCGTTAATCAAGTGCCGACATGCATCGGTAGATGTACGAGCCGGGTGTGCCATGCATCGTTGGCATGTCGCTACGGCCTTTGCTGCAGCTGCCGCTGCCATTTCTCTGGCGCTCCTTCTCAGGTGCGTACTGCAGACTACAGGGGCTGAAAGAAGAGGACTACCCTTCTGTATAGGGCTCGTAACATCTATAGTATATAATCTATGTTGGTTCTTTGGGCATAATCGCTTTGCCGACATATCTTGCTTGGTGGCATTGTTTGCATTACTCCCGGTCAAATAGTACAGGATGTCAGAAGGGATTGGGGTCAGACGCTCTGCGGCCCCGGAGACTAGATCTTAACACCGTCGTACCCCAAAGCTCCATTTCGGAACCTCTAAACGGTTTGGGGTTTAGGGTTCAGGGTTTAGGCTAAGCCCTAAACCTACACCCCGCAGGCGCGAGTCGCCTGCCGAAGATGACTGCGACGTGCGCACGCTGCAGCCCCCTGGCGTGATATGTTTCTGCCGGCGCTGCCATCATGCGCTCTACTGTATCATCCTGGTCCGAGAGAACACGTATGCTTGATCTGGCGGGTGGCCTTCTTCATTCATTCGCTCAAGATATGTACTTTGCTTTCATCGCCTTTTATACTACGTCTTGCTTTCTTCTTCTTGTCTGTCGGAGAAGACGTTTCAATTGCATTTCATGTATTTTCTTCGCGTTTAATCCTCCTAAAGTGAAGTCGTTTGGCTTTCTGCTTGTCTGTCAGAGAAGACGTTTGAATTATGTTCATTTTATGTTATTCGCTTTTAACCCTCCCAAAGCGAATTCGTCTGGCTTTCTTCGCATCTGTCCGAGAAGACGTTTCCATTATGTTCATTTTATGTTCTTAATTCGCTTTTAACTTCCTAAAGCGAATTCGTCTGGCTTTCTCCGTCTTGTCTGTCGGAGAAGACGTTTCGATTCTTTCTCATTTCATGTTTTTGGCTTTTTGCCCCCATTAGGCGAATTCGTGGTAAGGCAGTGATTTCGCTCGTGATTTTCAGTCAAAATGAACGTTAACTGTTGCAGACGGAACCTAACAAATTAATGGTTTCGACAGGGCCTGGGACCTGGATCCTTGATTGCATTGCCCTTTTGCACTTGCATGTTAATGGTGTCTGCAGAGCCAGGAGCTTGAATCCGAAATGTTCCGGCAAATAAGTGACTTGCAAGATAACGGCTTCGACTATCAATTGTCTGCACAGGGTTTTTTTTCGGTCAATCACGAATACTACTACTACTACTACTACTACTACTACTCCTCCTACCCTGCTGCTGCTGCTCCTGCTGCTGCTGCTGCTGTTCCTCTTACTCCTCCTCCTCCTCCTCCTCCTACTACTACTACTACTACTACTACCACTGCTACTACTATACTACTACTACTACTACTACTACTACTACTACACTACTACTACTACTACTACTACTACTACTACTACTACTACTGCTACTACTACTACCACTTCTACCACCACTTCTACCACTTCTACCACTTCTACCACTTCTACCACTTCTACCACT
>CAJNJA010008472.1:0-15425 GCA_905231915.1 Symbiodinium necroappetens
TCGCATTGTTTATATATGTACATATGTATATATATATATATGCATGCATGCATGCATGCATGCATGCATGGATGGATGGATGGATGTATGTATGTATGTATGTATGTATGTATGTATGTATGTATGTATTTGGCTCCCACGTGGCATCGTCCGAAGACTCTGCATAGCGGGTATGTATGTATGTATGTATGTATATATATATATGTGTGTGTGTGTGCGCTATAGACACACATACTGATCATGTCGTCTGGGAAGCAGTATCTGCGAAACTGACTAGCCAAAGCAGCTTGAACCCTCTGACGGCATGGTACTGCAGCTGCACACATTCAATCCCAAGGCTGCAGGCGAAAGCCCACAGCCATCTAAGCCCTGACGCACGTTCAGCGCAGAGCTGCCATGAATTATTCACTCCAGACTGTGGACGTGTATAAACATCTCAGAAAGCTGCAAAAGAACAGAACCCAAGCCACTGTGGGAAGCGCTGCTTCGCCAGGTCCAAAGCCGACGAGCTCCTGGGTCTCGGGACATCTCGTGTGACATTCATTCAATAAGCTTTGAGCCGACGACAGGAGGCAATGAGCTAAGTAATGCTTGTACATGTCTTAGCACACATGCTTCATCTGCTTCATGCGATCGGGTGTCTAGAGTGCCCTGCGGCCGGGGAGCGTCGCAACCGGCTGGCGGCTCTCATCAAAAAGCCACCGAGTGAACGCCTCGCAGCCTGAGACACATGCCCGAGGCCTGAAGCTGCCACTACCTTGAAACTGATCATAGGTTATGATCAAGGGCAACTACGGTGCGATTCTCCCGAATTTAAGCCGAAACCGAAACCCGAACATTGCCCTGAAATTGATCCTGAGCAACTGATGGGCGCATCCTCCGCAATGCCGGCAGCCCGCAGGATCTTCCTCGGGAGTGACTCGTCAATGCCGGGCGGAACTGTGACAAAGGGGTGGGGTGGGGGGGGGGGGGTTAGTATACTATACAGGGACCGATTAAGAGCGAAGTATTGCTACCCTTACAATTGACATTTTTAATATGATTTCGACTCTCACACTCGCTTAAATGGTTTAGGGTTTCGATCACACGAGGCCGGCAGGGCAACACGTAGCACGCCATGAGCACCACTGACTGTAGCTGGTTTAGGGCCCAGTTTTGGGTTTAGACTCTACTCTCGCAAGTTGGACAAGGATATAAGGGAATTTAATTTGGGGGAGTTTGATCTTGCCAAGCGGTGCTCAACTCAAACACAGTCCAGGCAAGATCTTGGATCTGAACCGTGCATTCCCGAGGAGACAGGGCCTAGCAGTTTACGGGACTTTGAACAGGCATCATTGAGCCGGAGAAGATGACTGGTTTCTGTACTGTTTCTGTGCAGTCTGCACAGGGTGGTTACCTGGCAACACGGTTTCAGGCAGCCTCATGCTCGACTGAACCATCGACCTGAGAGCGTGACTGGAACCAGCAGACTCTACCACGGTCTGGACAGCGCTGAGTATGGCCTTCCCTCCCTGAAAGCGGGACGAGCCAAGGCTCAGGAGGTCCTCATCCGTCCAGCAGGGGTCGAGTCGACCTCACTTGCGAGCAGCTGGAAATGACTTTTTCTCGGGGTAGCCGAGAAGCCCAAGGCTTCGAGGAGAAGAGACCGGTCAACTGTGTCGCCTGAGTCTTCGTAGCAAGCTCAGAGTGGCACCTTCGACTGCTTATCTTGGCGGACAAGGCGTAGTGAATTCGCCGTGAATATGACTGTCCACATGTCGTGATGTTGGGCTCAGGTAAAGGATCTTAGGAGAAGTCAGCCTGGCCAACGCGGCTGGAAACCGTCGCCGAAAACAGGTTTTTAGTACAACCGATACTGGAGTTAGGCAAGCTATGGCACTCCCATCCGTCGCCAAAACTTGCAGCGATTGCGCAATTCCTCGCAAGCGAAGGCAATGGCAGTCGGGGGCTCTAGCTGGATGCACGAGGTCCTGCTGGGAACATTAAGAGATCTGCTCGGAATCTTTCTGGAACAGACAGGTGCTTGCATGAGAAAATGAACCAAGTTCTGCCCGAGAAACGCTCGCAAGTTGATGGGTCCATGGCTTAAGCCGACATTGGTCGATCCATGTCCGGTCTGCCGGTACTTTGCTGGCGTTGTGTAGTTTATGTAAGCTCCGAAAGACGTCGCACTGGAGTTGGTTGCGCACTGGGCTTGCGCCTCTGGGCTGCACATACTAGTAGTTGGGGCGGAATTTCTCAAGGCTTGCAAGACTGATTCCTGGAACGCTCTGAAGTTGCTCTCGTTGTGCAGACGGATCTCCGCATTTGCAACGACTTGCCGAATGTGCAGGGGTCTTGCAGCCAAGTTCAGCCGGATAGGAAGGCAAGCAGCCTCGCATCAATGAGTCTCTACCAGATTCCTCCCTCACTGCTTCGTGAGAATTAGGCAACACGCGGCCCCGAACATCATGCACTCCAGGCAAAGCAGCAGCTGCGAATCCCACGCATGTAAAGTACGGAGGTCGGAGAAACCTGTGAAAAGAACTCTTGGAGCCAGGCACGTTGCTAACCTTGTCGTTTGCAGCAGTGGCTCTGGCCTTCACGAGCATCTCCGGAGTCCTCACAAAGGCCAGCGTGCAACCCATCAGGGATCTGAAGCCTCGTTAAGTTCCCGACATGTCAACGCCAAGGACATGTCCTTTCGGCCCGACCTGTCAACAGATTGACAGCACTCCGCACCTGCAGCTAGCCTAGGGTTCCGTGGTCTACAGCAACACGTGATTAGCGCGAAAGCCTGAGAGATGAAGATGGGTAACACAGCGCCGAACTTCACGACTCATGGCGGCCTGCTTAGCTGCAATGAAGCAGTCCATACCTGCCCCGCTGCCCAGGTCCAACACCACCTGGCTCACAGAGCTCATCAACAAGTCGTGCTGCCAGCCCAACACTTCCAAAAGCTGTCCTAATGAAACCACGCACTGCAACTTGCTGAGTCTGCGGTCCAATGTAGGCCGAAAGAAATGGATGTGAAACAACGCGTGCGCCTGAACAGACTGTCATGTTGTTCATGTATGTTCATGTTAAGACCAGCGAAGATGTCTCGAAGTGTTGCTTTGTGCCCTCGTGCCTCGCCCGGCTGCAGGTTGGCGGTTGTGAGGGGATTGCCACATCCCAAGCCTACATGCGCCAAAGCTCTTGTCTTGGTGATTTGGCATTGTAACAAAGTCTTCTTGCTACCATTAGGACTCTTATCGGGTGTTCCAGCTACGAAGTAGCTACTAGTTCAGGCACTATCCGACTCGAGGCAACTGTGTATATATACTCTTATACATGTATGTACGTATGTATTAAGGCATGTATTTAGGTATGTATGTATGCACGTGTGTATGTATGTGCACATACGATCATACACTATTAAATGTATGGTTGATGTAGTCATGTAGTATACGCATGAGTAAAAATATAGGCAAAACAGTAGAAATTATATAGTAACATAAAATAAATTTACAGTCTACATTATAACATGTGTTTTTTCGATTTAAAACCTCTGATAGGCGACAAATGCGACATGTGACATGTGCTGCCGGGCGTGCAATGATAACATAACCTGATCTAGCATGATATACCACTTAGAACATAACGTACATGACACGAAACAAAACAGTGAATGAGTGTGTATATAGCAATAACAACAACACTCATAATGACGACAACAAACATAATATCACATGTAATGACATACTGGCATAGTGTGAGCTATAGAGTATTCCAAGCAGAAGAGAATGGAGATATTTAGTGTGGTATGTAGACACCCCAGCCACTAGGGCGCCAGCAGGTTGAATCGACATGTCTCATGATTTCCCTCGATCATGAGATCGCTGCGCCAAAATTGGATCAGGCGACCTCTCTCCACCAGTTGGCCACCCCCACCCCGGCTGAGCAAAATCAGTTCCCTGGGCAAGCTGTCGTCCAACGCATGCCGTCTGAGACCAGGTGCACGCTGTCACGGTAGCCATACTGGAACGTCAAAGAACATGCTGTTTCTGATCCATCCAAGTCATTCAATGGTTCAAACACGCATTGCTTGTTCTCCCTGCTTCGTTGGCCATCAAGGGTCGTTGGGGTTGACTCGGGTTGACTCCCTGATTCTTGTTGGAATGTTCCAATCCGCGGAGGAATCTTGAGCACAGAAATCGATGCGCAGTCACTGCATCGAAACACCGACAAAGCAGCCTCAGCAATCTCGGCAATAACCCGGCCCAGATGCCAAGATGCAAGCAGCCGGCTTGCCACACAGCACTATCCCATTGTGCCGGGTATGAGTACGGCCGACATGGACACATGCCTTGCTGGCCAAGACGGCCACACCCATCAGATGCGCTCTGCGTATCTCCACCGGCTGCTGAGCGGAATTGGCTTGGTCGCGGTTCATGTCTACGTCCAACATTCCACTGCACGATGACCTTTTGTTGTGGTAGTACACCCATGAAAGGTTCCCCAGAATGGGTACACAGTGCAAATGTGGCCGGACGGATATGGCAAAGCTGGGAATAAGCAAGCGGCGTCGACGAGCTGCTGAAGCAGTGCAGGGTCTTGTTCGCTGCGGTCCAGTTGCCTGCGCAGTGCTCTGGCAGCGCAGGTTGAAGTGAGAGGTGTAGACGGATGAGCTCTGCGATGACTGAGCCCTGTTCTTTTTTAAAGAGAAGGCGAGTCCAAGTGCAAGGCAATGCTTTGTAGCAAGTTTTCTTGCTTAAGATAGGTGATGATAGACCTGAACAAAGTTTACACACTGTACCTGTCCTCGTGGCGTCATCACGTGCAAGTCCAAGTCATCGGTGCTGCCCCACACGAGAGAAATGCGGAGCTCTCCGTCACCAGCACCAGATGCTTAGCTCCTCGACTTAATTCATCATACGTCTCTCCTTCAATGTTGCAAATTAGAAACGCCGGCACCAGCAGTTCTCAAGCGCCGCTCAACCTCAGAGACGCGCAGCTCCTTCATGGTCGTTGTCAGGTCAAGCCTATCAGGACGTCAACAGCTGAGCCAAATGGCTGTATGAGCTGCAGCAAATTTCAGCAGCGCACCAAGCAGGCTTTCTTACGAAGCATCAACGTCAATAGCAGTACCTAGCAGTATCAAGTGAAAGTCTGCACAAGCACTCACTGTGCAAGCAGTTTTTAAATACCCGAGTCAAGCACCTCAACACGCTAGTCTGATAAGTGGCACTCTCATGTACATCACTCTGAGGTTGCATAACATCAACCAGAAGGCGTCTGGATGTCTGGAGTCGCATGATATCACTCCTCGTGAAAATTACCAGAACCAGGGTTACATCTTGATTTACCTTACATCCTACGGAAAGACTCTCCAGTATTTGCCCCCCAGATTTCAGACAGAACGTCTCCGTTAAAAAACGCAACAGCTTTTTCTGTCCTATTACAATTTGGAGGAGCTCATCAAGTTCCAGGATCTGTGTTTCGCCGTGAACGATAAGGAACTCTCGCGATTCTTACTGAAAACATGGGGCCGCGCTCAGTCTAAGCAAGGACAGAAAGTGCGGTTCCATGTTTTGTGTTCAAAAACATCATGTAATTACGCCTGACAACAATATTGAGGAGTTCTCATTATTGAAAAAGGCTTTGTCACTATGTCTTCCTTCTCACTACTGACCGACACAGGAGCTGATATTTGCTGAAAAGGCACGCTTCTGTATTTCATATTGATACAAGAGCTGTGTCAATGACACTTGTAGCTGGAAGGTGCTCGAACTCTTTTAACTGAAACAGAGCAGATTATCGTTCATTTCTTGCTGCCGACAGGAGGGAAGGGAGCCTGGTAATGTTCTCTGCCATAACTTGCACGAAGCTCGACAATTATCTGAATTTAATTACTTCTTCTTAACATAAAAACAGCCGTTCTCATTGTGGTTACAGAGGTGAAGAGCAGCCATTATCGAAAGTATCAAGATGTGAAGGAGCTCTCGCGTTTTGCGGTGCATCGAGATATGTAGAACTGCTCTCACATGTCTTAGGAGTAGAGGGGGTGTCTTTTTCCTGCCTTCTTAATTTCATGCTAGATTGTCGGATCTTAAGCTTCTTTTGGATCAGAGAAGGGGAAACAGAAAAGAGAAGTAAAGGAGCATGGCGCTTTGTTAGAGGGGCAGCCTGAAACAAACAGAAGCAAAACCTATTGCCGAAGACTCTAGAACTCGACGTGCCTGCAGATGCCAAGCTGTGGATTTCGGGGGTGGGGGTACTTATATGTCTATATGTCACACTATGTTTTTAATAGAGAAAAATACAACGGGCAAACAACTCACATGAACATACATGTATAGAGAGAGAGATAGAGAGAGAGAGAGAGAGAGAGAGCACCACAGGACAGCCTCAAGCCGAAGCCTTCAAACGCCTGGAATACGCGTTCTGCACATCACACCAAGCGCCTAAATCCGCAGACTCGTTCACATCGCCCTCCTCGTAGCCTGTGCCACGTGCTAATTAAAGTGTTGCATAGGCCAACACATCTTAATGAAAAGGTTCCTCTTACGCCGGCATCAAGCAGCAAACTGTGAGGAAAGCCGCGCTCCCTTTCCAGACCGATCTCGCGCAACTTGGGACGGCACCGAGCAGCTTGCGACGCTTCTGGATGTCACCGACGTCAAGAGGAAGGACCTTGGGTCTTCCGAGAAAGGGGGCTTCTGAGGCCTTGGCTGCATTTCTGGATTTATGCTGGGCCATGCTGGGTAGCAAGTCCAAGCGTCTATAAGATGCTTGAATGGCACCGGTCACAAAGAAGATGCCACGGCCACTTAATGCCCTTCCATCGACACCGTTCTTCAGTCTTACGTACTCCGATCAAGATGCAGTGCATCAGGAATTGTCTTCTCCTTTTCCGCCGCGCGTTTTGGCCCATGACGAACAAGTGCGACACTGCAAGCGCAGCACTCTGCTTGAGAAGCGGCCCAAACATCAGCAGATTCTTTATCTTTGCCGGAGTCTCTGAGCTCTGGTACTCTCACTGTGAGATCAGACTCATCGAGGTGTCGCTATGTGACGCCGACGCGAAACAGCTCAGCATGGAGAGCTCAGAGCTCTTCAGGCACAAGCTTCCGGGCGAGCCAGCCAAGAGGCCAACCCGGGATCCAAAAGGCTTTGCCTCCAAGGCGGCTTTTGGACTTTGCTTGGGATTCGTTACAGCTTCATGCGTGCACTGGAAGGGACGATGCTGGGGCAAAGGCGACGATTCACGTGATGCTTTTGCCAACGGCTATGTCGCAGCACTGCCGAGGCTGTAGTCCGGCTCCCATCCATCGACACCAGGACAGGCAACCCATAGACCAGCAACTCTGAGTCTTGTGACACGCAAGACAGACGGACGGGGAGGCAGCATCCGTTGCAAACTGCCTTAAGAGAGTTGCGTGGCTCGACACAGCGAGCCACCGATACTGCCTTATATTCCAACCTTTTTTCGACACATATCGGAATGTCGCGCGCAGGGGCTCCAAGGCGGAGGATTTTTTGTTGGGTTTTGGAGACCAGACCGCCAAACCATTTCTGCTCTGTGCCTTTCGGAAAGATGAGGTACGAGTCTCGGCCAGTCCTCGGTAACGGGGCATGGGACGGGGGCTCTTCTTCAGTTTTTGCGAAGGCTCCTGGAATTCTGAAATCGACTACAAACGACTAGATATCCTTTGGTGCCCGGCTGACCCTCAGCACCTCAACGATGAAGGCTGATGCATTATCGGCAATCGCCCCCCGGGGGTACTGCAAATATGGCACCGGCCGGATGCTTGTTTTCTGGTTGACCGACTATACAAGGCCCCACTAACCCGGCTGGAGCCCCGAAGCAAACCCTCCCAAGTGCAACTGGGCATCGGTGCAATCAGCTCCTCGAGCGGTTCAAGCCGCCTGCCAAACGCAGCCCCTGGAGGCAAGACCTTCAGGCTCACTCTTCTGTATTTTCCGCGGGCCCTTTGTAGACAGCACCTGTGCTGAGTCGAGCAACATGCTCGTCAAGCCAGCCATCAATTCCCAACTCGCTCAGCGGAAGTCGACATGAAATTTCATCCTACTCCCGCACTCTTGAAATGGCAGAAAAGATAGGATGTGACTGTGCCCATCAACCCACTAAAGTTCGCAGTCAGAAGTTCTTTCGACAGCATGTTTCCACGAAGCTGCGATGACTACATCTACATAAACCAAGCCGTCGTGCTACTCCTGCGCAAAACCAAGAAGATCCAAAGAAACACTTTTCCGGAGCATTTGGCCTGGAAGTTCTGAGAGCCAAAGCCTCAACAAGTACAGAGGGCTAAGCCATGCTAAGCCAAACAAGCTACTCTTCGGGCTTTGAGGGTTGGGCTGTGCTTGGCAGCTTGGCAAGTGTTTAAACTGCTTCGGGAAACTTGGAGAATGTCGTGCACCTGCAATATAGAACTGGGCTTTAGCTACTTGTCTCGCATACGAGCAATGACAAAATGCTCATATACCAGGCGGCATACATGTTAAGCAACTTACGCAACCTTGGCCACAGTAACACCAACATGCGACAAGCATTTACTTCATCAAACATGAGGCAAGACTACTGGATTACTAGATGTTCTAGAGTGGTGGTGCATGCGACCGACTTTGGAGAATCTGTGCTTTCTGGAAAGGGTATAGCCTATACAGACCCACATGTAACCACCTCTGGTCATCTTGCAGCTCGTCGCGCGTTCTAGAGAAGCTTCCCGTGATTCCTCTGCCCCCATTTTATTCACTCGCCTCGAATCTCTAAGAATCTAAGAACATGAACAACCGACATCTTTTCCCATAATAGACCAATAGCTATTTCGTGTGTGGCACTTTGAAGTGGTTGACCAGCTCTTGAAACGACTTATTGATAAGCGTTCACAGACCGGCTACAACCTGCTCAGGGGTCCAGTTCCCGAGAATTGGGGCAGACTTGGAACATGGAACAGCGTGACACAGGAATTCAACTTGTTTGGTCTAGCTCTATTCAGGAAAATGCAGAGATGGCAAATTCTGTGGACTGGAAGAGTCTTCAGAGCACTCCATGCTGCTTGCCTTGAAGATCCGCTGTTTATGCTAAACCTTATCTTGAAGCTATTGCGCGGCTTCCTCAGCAAAGTAATACAACAAATGGGAAGCACTTGAACTTTCCAGCTGCGGAGTAATGACCATGGCCTGCGAATGCAGGTGAGGTCCCCCTTTAGAATACATCTGAGCTGCCAGGAACTGCCTGGATTAGCAACCATAGACCGCCAATTACCTGCCTGAAAACACCGTGACGTGCACAAGCTTCCGAGTGTAGAACTAAAACCAACTCAAGTCTGCTAGCATACAAAACAAACGTCGCCAGGCATCCACTACTCATCTGAACTGTGCGGAATACGAAAGCCTTGACGTCCCTTTCAAGACCGAATAAAGGGAAGAGCACCAAAACCAACGTAACAAGCTTTAAACATGAATATAGATACAAGTACGCATATGGATATATGAGAAACAATCTTTATATACATAGGGAGGGAAGGAGTCTAGACACACTCGTCGTGGATAAGTACCGGATTCAAGAGGCATCAGGTCCACTCTTTGCAGAACGTGCAACCGTTGATCCACTCGTAGCCTCTGCTATCGAGCTTGAAGACGTCGGTAATCTCAAAATGCTCCCAGTCACCTGACCGGCATTTAACAACTCGAGGTCAGATCTGAAGGTTGCATACCGCTGCTGCCGATTAAAAAGAAAAAATCCACAATGAGAGCTGGACATGGACTCCGATGCACATAGAGAAAGTCAAGCTGCCAAGAAGAATCATCCTGCTGAATCAGCATACCATCATCACCATCATCGTCTTCTTCACTAATAGCAGCATTTCCTCCTCCGTGGTGAGTATCAGAAGCAACATGACTATCGCCGTCATCATCGCGGACCTCACAACTATCATCATGATAGATTGCCTCAATGTCGCCATTGCAAGGCCACAACCTCCATTCTTGAGTCTTTCTTTTGATGATGCAGTGATGATGGAGCATATCCTCATCGTGAGAGTGAAGGCCCCCACCATGAGAACCAAGCAGCAGCAGCAGCAGCAGCAGCAGCGGCAGCAATCTGAGTTGCAGCAAGAATGAGGGCAGCCCTGTGCGAGCAGCATAGGCATCGGAAGCAACAGCATGCAAAAGCAATCGATCATGATCGTGATGAGGAAGAGGGTAGATGGTGAGTGGCGACAAGCAAAGGTGGTGGCAGCGGCAGAGGTCGTGGAGGGTGTGCAATCGTTATGGTCCTGGCGGTGGCGCTGCTGGCGGTCGCCGGTGCAGGTTCGTGGAGAAAAAGATGGCGGTGACGACGATGCAAGTAATGATGACGGTGGTGTCGGCGATGGCGCGGACAACGACGATGATGAGGATGACAGGTTTGCGACATTGACGCGGAATGAACTGTACTGTAAGCCTAGGGTCAAGTTTTGTGGATGAGACAAAAAGACCTACTATATTGAGCCGGACGACACGCTTCTACAAATGAGAGAAACGAAAGACGTCTGCATGTAGGTCGCCGGGTTCATATGCATGTGCAACCGAGCTTCGTCCGACAGTCTCTTCCACTGCGGAATCCGTGTCGGGGTATCTCAAGACGCCAAGCCTCCGGTCAGTCGAAGCTGTTCAGGTGACGGAAGGATTGAAGGTTGCACAGCATCGGAAAATGTGGCATTTGCATCACATGGGCTGCTAAGTGCAGCAGTGGTTCTCTGCGAAGCATGCGCGCACGGCGCTGTAGATGGCTCCGGCAGAACTCTTGTCAGAGGCGAGACCAGACTCGTAGCAAATGTACGCTGGATGAATTTGCTCGCCACTCCTCCCGACACGTTCTGACAACACCACCGAACCAGGGAGAACCCATTCCGCCAGACATTACCAGGCCATGGTATGATGATGCTCTGCTCCACAGACGCGCACACAACAAAAAAAGCGCTCCTTTGGCACGCTTCAAAAGGTGCGTGTTGCAAAGCGTGTTCATCTGACATGGCACCACCTGCGATCAAGGTATCTGGATCCTCAGTGTGACGGCTGCTTGCTGTTCTGTTGCTCTGAACTGCAGCATCGAATCAGTATCATTAGTCTCCGATTGCTGAACTACGTGCACTGACCGTGCATTGCCGTCTTTCTTCTGGCATGCTGTGTGCACTTTTACAAAGTTAGTGTCTGAAAACTCCGTCCCTCCGTAAATCACAGGCAATCGCAATCGGGGTCCAGCTAGTACAGTCAAACTAGGTCTCAGCGTCTCTCCGCCCCGGATAAAGTTTCGAACTGAGACTGATACTTGTCCCATATGTCCCATGATATCAGCAACATCATCCCCGTCAAGATGCCCACAAGATCGTACGGCAGGAGGCCGGCAATGCCCGCAGGAAAACCCTCGGGCACAATTGGAATGCACTGACCGCAACAAACGCAGGAGTCGCAATGAATTCTTCATGTCACATGCTGCGTGGGCAAGACTCACTCAACCATCAAACAAGACTCGTGTGACCAGTCACGCATGCAATCTTTGTTTGCGGCTTTAAACGCATTGACAGCTGGGCTACCGCTCCAATCCCATGTATGACGACGATGATGACGCAGCTAGGGCAAACTTCGGGTCAACCGCAGAAAACCTATCTATTTGCAAAACGGTTCGGTGTGTGACGAACAGCAAAGGTTCCGAGTGTGCAGAATCAGATCTAGGCCTTTCGGCGGATGCGAAGCGCTCTTTGCGCCCAGCCACCGGCCCTGCGTGCCACATTGAAGAATGTGCTTGGGATTCCTGGGGACAGCGTCTACGCAAAGGCAATTCGTCGGAAGTAAGCAGATCTGTTGCAGCAGTTGATGTGCTGATTTGAACAGAATAAAGATGCCTGTGTGACCCCCCAAATAATTTTAAAAAATGAACCCCTAAAGTAATATAAGTACTTATTGAGGCCCCTATATTAATTGCAACCTCCCATGGCCTGGAAGCCGCGCAAAAGGCTTGGACGGCTTGTTGGTCGCATGCAAGTCAAGCAACACGTCCAAGCCCCCTTGGTCATCGACGACTGGAATTTCGAGCGGCTCCACAGTTTCTGACCCTTGCCATCTTTACAGTAGTAAGAACTCTTATCGGCCGGATGCCCACGGTAGACAGCGGAAGTACTAATGAAACATCCCACCAAGGCTTCTCTGATCATGTAGCCAGGCTGCTCAGCCAAGGCATCAGCACCTGCATCAGTCAGAACACATTGCCCCCTTCGATACGTCAGGTGTACACAGAGGGGGAGGAGAGTGTTCGCAACATCCACGGCAGGTGAAACAGATTGCCTCTTGAACATGGCGGCGTGGCTAGTGTCAGACTCCGCAGCTGCGATACCACATCTTTCAACAAGTCTGATTGCCGCGGATGCCTGGCAAACAGTGCTAGGCCGGCCACGGACTAATGTTGAATGCAAACACAACACTAGTCGCACTTTGCCTGGGCACGGGACTGCTCATGTTCCATGCCCAGTGGCATGGCTGGATCTCCAACAACCTGCGACGAATTTGCTTTTGGCAGACGCTTGGGGCTTTGGGAGCTCCTGCAGCTTCCAGCGGGTTTCATCGCATCCTCCAGCATCAAATCCAAAGGCAGCTTGTAGAGTTGGGTATATTGAGCGGCCGGTATGGTTGGTGCGGCTCTTTGCCCTCTTACTTCATTTGATGCAGGCTTCCGGTTGTGAGGAGGGTGCTGTGGTTTGGGAGGCAGGCACAGGTGTCGCTGCCCTTCACAGCGACGCGAGTCTCGCGACCGTTCCAACATGGAAATGACTCTTGCGTATCAGGTGCCCAACAAGGACTTTGCATGATTGCGGCCGGTTGACATCGTCGGTAGGCATAGGTCAACCGGTCAACCACCGCTGTCGCTTGGCTGGCAGGCAAGGTGCTGGGACTTTGCAGGAAAAAGCAGCCCAACACATAACCACAATCACAAAGCAGCTATATACAAGATGGTTTTACGACTGTTTAACCATGGAGCCGCCATGCTCCCATGAATCCTGGATCCTGGTCGCAACCTTAAACGAGCGAAACATGCTGCTGGCACCTCCTGGAAGCAGCGGTTGAGATCCTGGTGGACAAACCTGCACTCCAGTGCTTCAGTCAGACACTTCCAGTAGTCTATCGTCTTACGATCGATACAGTACCATAGTACAAAATTAAGAAAAAAGCCGTGTCATTTCATCAGACAAGACAGAAAGTAACATTAGGGTCTTGAATTTGCAGGGTCGCAGAGCAGACTTTGAGGTGTAGAGCACGAAGCCGGGAAGCCGAACCCCCCGGCTCACCGCCGGAGGATTGCCGATGGCGAGCGTGATCTCCCCTTCGACGTGCTCCTGCAAAAAACGAGGCATCTTCTGCTCTAGGAGCCACCAGGAAACCAATGCCAATGCCACAGCTCCTCAAGCTATGTAAGGAGCGATCTATACCAAAAGCACTCAGCTCCGAAGCACAAATTGGCCAACCTCCTTGCTGCTCAGGGAAACAAGACCTGCCCCTCTTTCACTCTGAGCCCCGGAGGTCCGTTGTGTCGCACATTTCTGAGACCAGGCGCTTCACCACCTCCACACCGCTTAGCCTGTCGAGAACTGGGTTTACGGTTTTGATATGTTTTTGATACACTTCTCGATTTGACCGTGTCATCCTGACGCAGGGGCCGTGCTAATCTTCTCTGTATCGTTCCAATTTTAGCGGCAGGTTTAGACTCCCACACCCTCCCCACACGCAGCACTGCGAAGGTGTGCCCACGCTTTGACCGCAGTCAGTCACCCGATCCTTTCTCTGTCTCTGCCAAGCAACTCATTCCCATGCACGCCGCCCAGCACCGCCACCCGAGGTCGGCCTTCTCCCACACGCCACACAGAGGGGGCAATCCTCCAGCTTGCGGAATGAAAGTCCTAGTCCTAGACCGGCAAGAACTCAAAAGGAAATCAAGGCCAAGGTGCTCGCAGAGCCGGGCAGCTGCCCCGAAGCAACGCCGAGCACCAGCAACAGCTCGCAAACTGGCGACGCGCGAGACCATAGCTTCGGGTCCGAACCATCTATTTACGCAGATTTGAAGTACCTGGTCAACAGGTCATCTACGTTCGGCATTATTCGTGTTTGCTGCCTGCTCTGACAAAGCTGTCACTGGCCCATGCAGCTGACGTCTTTTTTCCCCTTGCTCTCTCTTCCTCTTACTAGCAAGCATCCCTCTTTCTGTCCGCCCACACAGATTTGTTTCGAGCCACGGACATGTTGTTTTCTCAGAAGGCTAATGGCAGCCATGTCAGACTGATTCCCCGAATCATATCTTTCAAGCAGAGCCTATCGTCCCATGCTTGGTCAGAAATTTCGACCATCGGCAAACGATATCTGAAAGTCAATGCTTAGCAGTCTCGACCGTTCTAGCCTGCAAGAAGCCGGTCGCTCATGTTATGATGCTCCCACTTCTTATCCACCGCCTCTTCTTTTTCTTCTTACCGGCTCTTTGTGTGTGTGTGTGCGCGTGTTTGAGTGTAATTCCGCTCTCCTTCCTGTTTCATCCCGCTTCTGCATAAACCTCGAACCAGCGAGCTGGGGCTTCATCAACATCATCCCAGGATTAGCATGTACTGGTTTTCCCGTGGTTCAATCAATCTCTGCCTAGAGCATCTCCGTGTGGGGATAAGATTGTCTGGATGCAAGTTCTGCCAAGGCCCTGGCACCTGCTCCGCCAACCTGTCTCAACTTTGCTGCAAAATAAGCTTGGCACTCCAGGTGTGCTTTGGGTGAGCTCCGGAAGCTGCATTCGAGGTCTGAGCTGGGATATGCAGTCCCGACACAGAAATCGGGATCCTGACAGTCATGAAATGCCAACGTGGAATTAGTTTGTACTTGAGCGAGTTCACGATCTCCTCAGATCATCGTATACCAGTCTTCCACCGATGACTTTACTCTGGGGCTCGGGCGGCCGTCTGAGCGTAGGCGCCACGCACAATCTCGAATGCAGCTGCGTGCAAAATCTGGTGCTTGAGGTGTGTGTGTAGTTAGTTACTTAGTGTGTTAGTGTGTGTGTGTGTGTGTGTGTTTGTGTGTGTGTGTGTGTTTGTGTGTGTGTGCGTGTGTGTGTGTGTGTGTGTTTGTGCGTGTGTGTGTATATATAAATATAAATAAATAAATAAATATATATATATATGTGTGTGTGTGTGTCTTTGTCTGTGTTTGTGAGTGTTTGAGTGTGTTTGTGTCTGTTTGTTTGTGTATGTGTGTGTGTGTGTTTTTGTTTTTGTGTGTGTGTGTTTGTGTTTGTGTTTGTGTTTGTGTTTGTGTTTGTGTTTGTGTGTGTGTGTTTGTGTGTGTGTGTGTGCGTGTGCGTTTGTGTGTCTGTCTGTGTCTGTGTCTGCGTCTGTGTCTCTCTGTCTGTGTGTGTGTGTGTCTTTGTCTGT
>CAJNJA010008473.1:0-15425 GCA_905231915.1 Symbiodinium necroappetens
ACCCTCCGCAAAGCTTTCGGGAATTGATATTCAGGGGGACTTGCAAAACCAAGATTGCATGCACAGAAGATCTGACATGGTACGAGCACAGTGTTCGTCTTTTTGTCTGAAGAATGTTCCTGAAGTGATACACTACCGAGCTTGCGATCGGTTCTCATCTCGGGAAAAGAGAAGCAACGATCGACAAGCACGTGTGATTTCAAGCAAGAGACATAGAGCGCGATCATTTGGTCAATGCTGCCATCCCTGATGCTCAAGGATGGAAGATGTGGCAAAAAGTCGTTGCCCACGAAGAAGCACATGAAGACCTCAAGGAAAAACAACGGGAACGGGCCACACGCTGGACTGCCAAACCCTAATAAGAGCCAGACAAAGTCATCAACACACCTGCTCGGCAGATTCAGGATAGCCACGCTCTCCACTCTTCTGCTCATCGAACAGTCAGAACTTGCTCGCCTCTCGAAATCATACAGCAGAGTTTCTGGCATACGATTGACGAGCTCTGCGAATTGCAATTGAAGGTATTGGCCTGTGCACATCTTGCATTGCACATCACTGTATCAACGACAGGTTGCTTCAAGTAGCAGTCTGTCTGCTCAGGTCCCGACGCAACACAGGCAAAGAAACGATTTGGAAGGGCTTCCTCGTTTGTATACAAGGAAATGAGCTGTCGCGGTGGATTTCGGATGTCAACCAAACTGGGCCGGGCAGCTGGATGGCAATGCTGTCGTCCATGTCATCCCCGTCGCCGGTGCACTCCGAAGCAACATGGCCGGTGCCTGGGGCTCTCGAGTCGACGTCTTCTGTGCCCTGTGAAACTTCAGATCAATTCAAGGAGAGCTGGACAGCCTCCACAAAGGGTGCACTTCTTTTCCGCTTTTGGGATCACAACCTCCCGAATGATGGAGAAGTGCGCCTAGGATCACGCGCACATGTTGAACCGGGAAAATCCCAACAGCCGGAAGACCGAGCGGGCCGAGCGTGAAACTTTCCGAAGGCCGCAGAATCAGCCCAGCCAACGAATTACACGAATGCAGCGCAGGAAGAGTCTCATGCTTGACGGACCTTTCCCACAGTTTCCGGCTAGTTGTCATTCTAAAAGCGCCAAAGCGAAGCGTGCACGAAAAATCCGATTCCGGCACCTCATGGGTGGCCAGGCCCAGCATGATGAGATCCGCATCGGCACCATACAAGCAGTGCCTGCAAGCCGCATCGTTCCAGTTGTGAGAGAATCCTCCATAATCCGCCTGCCCCTCTAGCCTGGTGTTCGGATCGTAGTCCGGCTGTGCCCGCTGCAGTCGAATGAACTGCATGATTTTGTGCTCGCCCTCGCCTGATCGAAATACATGGACTGAACGGATGGCATGGAATGGAAAGTCGGGCCCGCAACAGCCTGTCGCCACGGCTAAATCGACAGCTTGAGCAAACTAGCCCCGAGCAAATGTAAATCACTAGTGCCACATCCTCAGAGCTTGCAGCCAAGGTACTTGGAACGTTTGCCTGAGAAGCACTGACAGCAAGTTCGGAATTAGTCAGCAACAGTCCTTAACCAAGATTACCGACTGGCCGTGACTGCTGGCAGCTCGAACATCAGATCATATCACATCAGTGCTGATTGGGCACATCCGACAGGATGACACGAAACTTGAGCTTTTGCCAGAGTGGATCGTTTGTCGTGCCTGGCATGAGGATTTCCTTCTGCACAGGCTGTCAGCCGAAAAGCAGTGGACAAACTGGTCTTCGGGCCTCTCCAGATTCCCTGCTGAGACCAGAAACATGCCATTAAGAAGCTTCCGATGCCGCTTCGAGAGTCTTGATTGAACTCTTGCCGGCTCCACGGTCGTGAATGTAGTACCGGATAGCCTCCCGATCACACGCGACCTTACCTAACTCAACTGCTAAATCGGCCCATGAAACCCTCACATCATGAGTGCAGCTTTCTTTCCTGACCTTTGCATCTAAACCGCGAGTACATGCGCAAGCGACAGCACCGGTAGCCTCCGACATTTTGTGCAGGAAGTTCGTTCCAGGAGTGATGACCTAGGAAGCTGTCATTGCACGAAGCACATTTCAAACATTGGGTCGAGTCGGCTGCTGTGCCGGTGCTTTTGAGAACAGTTGCACCGTGGCCGTGCTCGGGCGCCGAGCGTTAGAGTCGAAGACCTTTCCCGATGTTCTGTTGGGAAGTGTTCGCCCTTCTGCCTGCAGCATCACTTCGCTATGCATCGGATGGCCGCTTCAATGCGGCATGCAAAGGCAGAAGCCACGACTCATCGAATGTGGAAATTAATGTCATGCTGTGCAGAACTCGCGGTGACAGGCGCATGAGCTTAGCAGAAAATGGTGGGCACATGCAACAAGAACAGCAAGGAGAGGGCAGGAGGCAGGAGTGCAAGTGGCTATAGAGACGGCAGGATGCAGCGTGAGGCAACCGGCAAGGCAGGCACTCAAGCAGAAGCATCCAATACGAAGGACAGGGACGGTAGCTTGGAGGTACACGAGTACAGATTCAAAGGCACACGAAGACAGCAGGTGCGCGCATGCGACACGCACATACCGTTTAGTGCCTCCCAGTCTTGTCGGAGCCTTTCCTGTTCTCGCTCCATCTCCTCCCTCTCCTGCAAGGTCCACATTGGCTCCAAAGTACATGTTGGCTCGTATGTTCCAACATTTTGGATGTTCTTTTGCAGCCCGACAAGGCGGCCACGGAAGAGGCTTCTGGGCAAAGAGGGGTCGGAAGGAATTCTGTCCTGTGCAGCCCGGAATCGACGAGCGCGCTGCTGGTTCATTTTGGCACCTAAGGTTGCTGAGGAAGTCGCCGAGTTGTCATAGGAACCGCACCAAATTAATGTTCAGTCCCGTCACGCGGCGCGACACCATCAATCGCCATGTACACGAGTCGCTTCGGCCTGCAAGCTGTTCATGAAGAATTGTGACAGTGATGCCGTGAGCATGACTGCGTCAATCACTGCATTGGGCCTGACGATCCGGAAAAGGCGATCGAGATAAAGGAAGATGTTCTCGTACCTTCAGGCACTGGGACAAGGAGGCTCTAAACAGTAGAGCCTTCACGACCCACCTTACTGCGCATCACTGCGCATTTGTATCTGCAGCCTGGTGACATATGCTCCTCGTCCTCTGGTGCCGGCCCGTCTTCGGGATGGCAGCAGGGATGGATGATTCCTACAGCTGCCAACAATTGCGACAGTGCTGCTAAACGACGAGCAGCATCCAAGTTACGAGGGGATGCTGAATCTGAGACAATCTGAAATTCCCTGAACTTAAACGAGTTACAGTGTTGGAGCCGGGGTGTCGTGCTACTCAAATCTTATCCAAACATGCTGTCGGCCCACCGTTCATGTCCAAGTACAGATTGTCGAAATCGCCGTTCGGTGCCTTGGCCATGGAGTGGTTTGCCAGGCAACGAACAAGCAAACACAACCCCCCTGCGCAACATCGAAATCTACGATTCATTCAGGGCAACGGCCCAAGACTGCATTGGACTTAGTTTGTCTCCGTGTACGTGGCTGGGGAGTGGGCATCCTCGTCTAGGTCCACTGGCACCATTCGGCCGTCCATCTCCACCGGCTCTCGTTCGATTGTGTCTCGAATGACTTTGGGGTACCGGACGCAGATCCATCCTCGGAGATTTGCCACATGCTGGTCGATAGCAACGTCTGAACAAGGCTCGCCGGCGCATCATGCACACGAACCTCGAACCTTTTTCTAAACTGTTGCCGCTCAGGGGCTGAAAAAGGTCGGAACGCCCATGGCTCCACAGGCGGGTTCCCGGGCGACTACAGACTATGGCCAAGAGGTGTATGTCAGGGATGCTGAGCTGGGGTGAGAGGGAGGGGGGAATGCAACAGTTGAAGCAGTGCGGTCCCCATTCCAGTCCTGTACTGTCGGCAGTTGCCTTCATGGCGTGGAATAGCATGTTGGCCTCCAATTGGAAGACCCCAAAAGGTGATGTGCTGTAATGTTCAACACGCTTGCAGGCACAGATGATCGCACGCTGGACCGTGCTTTGATTTGATTCATTTCGAGTCCTGCAGTCTTCGAGCCACATGACCAGGCAAGGCGGGTTCGGCAACGTGCGGGTGAGCGAGCATACTCAGTGGAAAAGTTCATGCAACCCCACAGAGAATTGAAGCTCACCCTGCCAGCATCAAAGCGTGGCCCACGGATTCCAGGCTCCGATCCTGAGATCCGGTAGTTGATGTGCAGGTAGGTCCGTGTCAATGCCACATAAGTCAAGCCAACCTCAGCTCGCCCAGCCCATTGCACGACTGGGCGAAAACTACAGGAGGGTACTGCAACTCCCCGGGAGCGGGGCCATGAAGCTTCCAGCAACAATGCATGCAGCGACCTTGCACCACTCGACGGTGAATTGCTTCGCCGCATGCTTGTAGCCGTTTTGGCTTGCTGTCGTTGAGATTATGGCGATCACTCCAAGATTTGCTTCGAGTCACGTTTTAATTTGCTGCGCAATTGACAGGAGCATTGCTTCAAGACTTGAGGGTGCGTGAAAACCCTCCACCCGTTTGCTTGACCCTTCATAAGGTTGCATTTTCTCTTATCGTTTTACAGGACTTTGGGACTGAGGATGTAGCAGCAGCAACTGCAGCAGCAGCAGCAGCAGCAGCAGTAGCAGTAGCAGTAGCAGTAGCAGTAGCAGTAGCAGTAGCAGTAGCAGTAGCAGGAACAGTTGCAGTAGTAGCAGCAGCAGCTACACGTCTTGTAACGTCTGTCGGCGCAGAGGATTCACAAGCAGTGACCGGCAAACTCGAGTGAATAACCTGCGTTTTATCACAGAAGGATCTGCTGTCGGTTACAGCAAAAACTAGCTAAAGCATCCCGACGGGTGTCTGTGATTGTCTGCATGCTGCTTTGATATAAGTTGTAGCTTTTATTCGGGGCTTGGCCATCCTGTGCGTCTTACAGCAACCTTCCGACTTACGATCGGGGAATGTGAGAAAGCAGTTTTTTGCCGCAAACCTGCGCCACCTTCGCTGGATTGTTGAGTCGATGCTTTCATACGCCTTGATGTGCCTCGTACCAATATTTTTTTTCGACAACACTCGTAACTTGTGGTCGCAGAACCGGACGCGACACTGTGACTGGAGCATAGAGTCCAACTTGCACATCCAAGAATCCAGTCTATCGGACCCCATAGACTGGACACATCTGGACACTATGTCAGTGCGACCTCGGACGGCTCCATGTTTCCAGACTGATCAGCAACACTAAGACATTGCAGAAAATGAAACTCTGACAGTGGCGAGAGTTGCACAGGCTCCTTACATCGGCACCGGTACAAGACTTGAATCATCCAGACTTGGATGATCAAGGAGACTGGGAGGAACATGTCGGGGAAGTCGGAGCTTGGGAGCCATTGGCCCCGCCCGCCGACCCTAGCCCTACCACTTCAACCACCAGGACAGGAGATCCAATCCGGAGAGCCGCTGCTGGGGGATCTGTTCAACTCTCCCACCGAGATCCCTGCGGAGGACACCTACAGCCCATCAGATCAACACACTTCATGACTCCAACCGTGTGCGGGACTAGGTGAGCCCAAACGGCCGACGAGCCCAGACAGGGCTTGTCTCCTGGCTTGGGGGTCTACGTCTTGCCGCCAATGCCCTGTCTTCCCACAGCGGCGGGTGTTTTCAGCAGGGCCTCGTGCTGCCTCTGCCCTTTACGATGTGGTAGGTCTCAAGGACTCCCACACCGCCACGGGTGAGCTCCTTGCCGCGGAACTGCAGGAAGTGGTCGACCATCTCGTCCTGGGACATGGCGCGGATGTAGGACTGCATGTGCAGGCCCACGACTGGGAAACCATCCGGCATGCCCTGGATCACCAAGAGACCATCCGTACCCTTTTCTGTGGCACCCAAGCCCGGGCGAAAATGCTCATCATCCAGAGATGTGGGGGGAGGTGACCTCGCTCTCGGGCCACTGGATCACCTGGTCCGGCCTCGTCGTCATTGGTGCCAGGATCGCACCATCAATCTCCGCAGCTCCCTTGCTGCCGCAAATTCCTCAACAACAGTCCAAGCAGCGGGGGTAGCTGGTGCGGCCATTGCGAGCAAAGGCGAGCGATGGGAATTTTTTCGAAAATACGCGCGCAGGGACACGAGCCAAAATGGCATTCGCTTTTGTGACTCGAGCGCATTCCTGACATAAGGCATTGCACGGGCGCAGGCTGAGGCATCGAAGCATGTCTTCGCCAACGCGATCTGGGCTGGCGAACGAGCGGTGACTAGCACATCCATTGCTGCTTCTGTCCAGCTCGAACGCACTGAAGCTTCCGAAACGGCCACTGGTCGCCGTCATTCACCAGTATCCAAGCACGAAAACAACACATCATGCTTCTGAACTCCAATGTGTCTGACTATCCGCCTAACTGTTACAAGGCCTTCATCGAGCGAAGAGCACAATAAAATCAGTGACCCGAAGACGTGCCGCGCGTGGCATCCAGAACAAGCCGTGCAGTGACGGCAAGCACGTGCACGCGCGCGCGCACACACACACACACTGACACACACACACACACACATTGACTGGCTGACACCAACACTGACAGAGTGAGAGGGACAAACGAAACAAAAAGGCGGGGTCCCCTTGAAGCCCCACCTCCAGAGGCTTCGTGGACAGGGAGTCTCCATCTGGTTCCGAACCCTTTCAGGCAGCAGGACTTATTTCCACGTCATTGGAGAGTCACTGGCTACCACTTGATATATGCGGCCTCGGAGGCCTCATCGGAATCGTCGTCACCTGCGGTCCAACACGAATCTCTGCGGGCAGTGGCTGCTAGGCAGCAACTGCTACTGATGGAACAACCGTTCACGTCAAGTGCAGCTGCACGTCACGCGTTTCAGGATGCAATGCAGGCAATCCGCATGCAATGTCCCTCTCTGTGCGCTTCTGTTGGGGCTCTGGCCGTTGCTTCCTTTCCTGTACCTTGGACGAGTAACGACTGCGAGCACGGCATGGCACAGCAGTGTCATCAAGTTGCGAAACTGAGCCTGAGCCCTCCACGACCCCATCAATGCTCTTGAGGAGTCACCATGTTGAACCCTGCACACAGACGTAAAGTTTTTGCATCGCGTACCTTCAGATGCCATGCTCGCAGAGCCGAGGCACCCATTCGCACTGCCATTGCCGTTCGGCAGAGGTGCTATGACGTCTTTATCGTCTCCACAAACTGCCGCCTCTCAGGCCAAGCTCGTGATCTAAGAAGGTTTGCACGCTCAATGCAGCGACCTCGCAGGGAAAGGACTCATCCTCCTGTGCCGAGTACTTGCCTCCGTCCTCGGAGCTATCAGGAAGTGATCGCTCTGGCAAGTTGGGTCATGCAGTCCAGGAGTGTCAGCTTTGCGGTACGTAGACATAGTCATCCACATCTGTAACCGAAGCTGTATTTGCTTGCCTCTTCTGCAGGTTGAACCTGACACACGAATGCAAGAAGACATCTCAGACTGTCGGCTGAGAAACTCGGGATTCGGCCGACCATGCCAGCAAAATGGCTCCCATGCAGTACCTCTGCTCCCATCGGTGTTCCGGTTATCGCAAAAACGTCTCTTGCACTAGCCATGCGGGCACGAGATGAAGTACCAGTAGCCATGTGTGAACCAGCCCTGCATCATCCGGGACTCTCGGTTGCAGGTGGTTTTGCAGTGACATCTAGCACTGCTATCACCAGAAGCATGGCTCATGTGTGACCGGCACGGGAGTTGAGGAAGCTGTGATCTGTCCACGAGCACAAACCACACAACAACTCAACAAAGAACATGGAAGGCGCTGGGTTTGTAGCATCAGAAGGGTCTTACCCTTGATTCTGCACTGCTGCCTTCTTCTACAAGACGGGCTTCAAACACAACCAACATTGCTATGTGCGAGGTGTTTGGTTTTGTCGGTCCCGACATGCGAGGGGTTACTAGAAGACTAACAAATACTTATTGCATACCAACGAGGTGGCACAGAGACGCAGATTGCCTGCCACCTCGAAACGACAACCACGGATTCGGTCTATCCGACTCAGCTCATGGGGATTTACCAAACCCCTGAACAGCCGATGCATGGAATCGACAGAGACTTGCGAGCTCGCCCCGAAGAGGGTGTCGCCGGGGCCAGGCATGTTGGCTATGCCAACGATGAGCCTGCTGTCACTGGTGCGTGATAAAACGTGCACGTCCGGTGCCCAGAACCAGGCTGCGGGCATCATAATGCATGGCTGTGTGAAGCGCATCGGAGCCTGGATAACTTGGGAAGTCCCTCCAAGTGCACGGCTCATGATAAGAACCCGGCCAAATTCATCACATATGCTTGCATGGACGTATAGAGGTCATCAGGGATGAAGGACGGCCTCATCGGGACATGCTTCGACGTCCTACTGAATGCAAACCTGTGCTGAGTCCTGTGCCGGAGGAGAATGAAGAAGAAGAGAAGGAATTGGACAGGCGGGAGCTGCCAAAGCAGCTTCGCACAGACGGATCTTCTACGTGCACCGCTGCAAGAGTCGCTGATACAGCAGCTAGTTCCATCTCCCAAGCTGCGAAAGCCATGCCAAAGCTTCGAGCGCGAGCTCACCCCGCACATGTGCTCTGCAGCTCAAAGCACCTTAGCCTCGGGCCTCGGTCACCTCCGAAATCAGAGCGAAACAAAGCAAGCCAGGTGTACGATCATGGCGTTGTAGCTCACCACGAAAGCCGAACAAGGCAGCCGACTGCACACGAGGTAGATTTCCCGCTTCTATTTTGATTAGGATCTGGCATCTGCCGCTCGATGCAAGGCAGAGGGTCAGGAAACTCAGCGGTCGGAGCGAAAACAGAAACGACTGAAATGAGCACCGCCTGTCATACAGCCAGGTGATGACATCGATGTACGCGTCGCCATCGGTAAATCGATGACCATACCCTGTCTATTGACGCTTCACATGGCACAAGCAAACTCAAAAGGCGAAAAACTATATCCCAGCCCTGCTGGGCAGCGGCCTGGTGTATGGTTCGCCTCGAACCTGGCATGAGCGTGGCTTGCCATGACGATTGCTCTTCGGAATTCTCGACACCCGCCAGACAGCCTCGCGCTAGATGCGCGTCGCAGGGGTGTGGCTGGTTTGTTTCCACGCTGTGAGGCCACACCGAAGAGTTCTAGACCCTGAACATGACACAGCTATCGGAATTGAGAGCCTTGTAGCTGCCCAAACAAGCAGAGCCAATTCACTCAGCTTGGCGAGTCCCGAAATGAGATCATCAGCTAAGGTCTTGGGTCTGTCATCGGAGAATGCTCAACATCTAGACTTGGTGAGAAGTTAACTTGCAAATCAAAACCTCCAGAACTAGGAAAAGATATTTCAGCAACAGAGAAACAGGCATCTAGATCATCTAGCAGAGTGGAAAGATGCATACATGGATAGGTAGAAAGATAGACAGACGGATAGATAGACGGATGGATATGGATATGGATACATGAATGGACAGACAGACAGGATGGAGAAATAGAGAGACACGGGGACAGATGGACAAATGGATGGGTGGCTGGCTGGCTGGCTGGCTAGCCAGGCATATGGGCAGGCAAGTAGCGAAGCATACATGGCATACATAGACAGTAGGTAGGCCAGATAGATAGACAGAAGGACTCAGACGGAGAGAGGGACAAATGGCTGAGTTGGGAGGATAGGTAGGTAGGTGGGTGGGTGGGTGGGTGGGTGGGTGGGTGGGTGGGTAGGTAGGTAGGTAGGTAGGTAGGTAGGTAGGTAGGTGGGAAGGTGGGTAAGTGGGTAGGTGGGTAGGATGGTAGGAAGGTAGGTAAGTAGGTAATTAGGTCGGCAGGCAGATAGATTGATTCATTGCAGCGACAGCGGGGGTTTGAACAATCGTGCGAGCAGGACTTGCAACCACTGCACAAATTGCCCTCCTCTTTACGGTAGTATACCTCGCGTGTGCCCTGTCTGTCTATCCAAGCTCACCAAAAACAGTTACTTGAGACGACAAGCCTTGCTGAAGCATGAGCAGGCCTTTCAATCGCCTCTGCATCGTGGAGCCACTTGATGTCGGGCAGGGTGAATTCAGTCTGCATCAACTTCAGCACCCCACAAGACCCCGCGGCAAGCAGTTGTAGAACCTTCAGAGCTCGAGCGGAGTGATCATGGTTCCACAGTGGCCTGGATCAACGGTATGTGGGTACCGACGATGATGCAAAACCTCAGAGACTGTAGCACCAGTGCAGCTGTGAATCGGATCCGGAGGCCACTCCCGACAGTTTAAGGTTTTGATATTGAGCCGCGGTCATGCAGGAAGGAAGAAGAAGCCATTGCCACAACCGGCTTCCCCTGCAAAGACTCTGTGAGGCTGCCCTTAATCACCTAATCCTAGGAAGAAAGCTGGTTACTGCGGTGCAAGCCAGCCTGCAAATTCGTTTCCTTTGCGAGCTCGATTCATCGAGGCTATCATCCTGAGAGCACGGGCGGATGCGAGCAGCAACACGAGAGGTGCCGGGGACTGCAGAGCGGACCCTCTCATCTCTGGACAAGCTCGACAAGTGGAGCGGGCTGGTCACCTTTGCAGCGCTCTAGGCGCTCTCGCATGGAGAGCAGCGGTGTAGCCAGAAACGGGCCTGCTCCCCTGCGGTGCTCCACTCTGGCCAGGAACTGGTGTACATGTAGAGCTGGAGCCTTCATGCTTGCAGTGTGGCTTCTTGCCAGAGAGGGGCAGACGCCCATGAGCTGCAACTCAGGGCTCTGCGAAACAAACAGAGTGAACATCCCAGTCATGAAAAACTGTAGGCCGGGAAACCTCGTTTCTGCAGCTCGACTGCACACTGATGCACATTGCAGAGCTCACCCACTGTACTGCCGCAGGTACAGAGGAAGGCAAACCAAGGTCCAGACTTGTAGACAACAAGAAAACCATGGACATCTTCAGGATCCCACCTGCGCTTCCAGGGCTGGGTGGTCAGATGTGCTACGATCTCAGGAAGTCCCCTTGTGGGGTGGCCGAATATGCGCCTGAAGTCTCGAAACACGAAATGGCCTTGCACCACCTGCCTCGGACAGAATGGTCGAAGCAGTATAAGGAAAGGGGCAGAAGCCCCGTGCTGCCCCGCGAGTAGAGGCTCACACAGTGAGGTGGCGAAGCCCTGAAACGTGGCGGCCCAAGTGCTGAGGGGCAGCTCCAGGCGCCAAAGAAAGTCCTGAGCCAGGGAGGCTTAAAGCAACAATCCTGCAACAGAAGCATGCTCGGAAGATCTCAGAAGCGTCATTGCAGATTAAGCCTCCGAGTACCATGGCTCGGAAGAAAGGCAGAGTGACTGGCACGGCTACTTTGCATGCACGACAATGTGCAGCCGCAGGCTCCCAGGCACACAGCACCGCAATGACTGTCAGGACGGCGCCGCCGATGACGTAGCGCTGCGAGATAGGGCAGGCGGGCTGTGACGACACGCGTGGGCCCATGGTCTGGAACACCCGTTTTGGGGCTCAGCCCCGTTCCAACTCGTAGCATTCTGCAGGTACACTACTCCACAGACAAATTTCAACACCTGACTGATGTATTATGGTGCAACCGTGGCAAAGCAGAGCGAGACACATTGTCATCCGGAGCTCTTCGACAAGCTGAGTCTTTGGCCATATCATTCCCAGCAGTGCCAGTGGCAAACAACTGGCACGGATTTGAGGTCGCTTTGCTTTGCTGACACCGGAATAATTAATGCAGAACATTGCACAGTCTCTCTCAAAAACCCGGGTACAAACGACGCAAGTACAACTGGCGAGGTGTGTTCTAAGAGTCCCTTTGCATGAATCAAACAAACGTTTGCGCACTCGCGGCAGGATGCCATGATGCGAGCCGGCTCGACAATCCCAGACATTGATGTCGCCATACCGTAAACAATTGGCAGGGCCTGGACGGGACATGTAGTTAACCTACCTACTGTTCCGTACCATCAATGCACCGAGACAGCCTTTCTCCTGAAAGGTTGCAGAAGGCGGATCTTCTCCTGGCTACAGATCACGGTGCTCTGTGAACAGTTGGATGGAGGGGTGAAGCTTTTCGCCAATCCGCCAAAGTCCAAGTAACCCCTAAGCCCTGAGCCCTGGACATGTCGAGTAATGAGACCGCAAGTTCATCGATCGTGCATTACAAAGATCGGTGGTAGGATGTGGCAGGAAGCAGGGCTTGCCCTGTACTGACTTGAAGCTGTCAGGCAAGTAACCCACAACGGTAATCAACGTGCTGCTCGCATCTTAAGCTCCTGCTCAGGGTCAGGAGGCACCGTCGCCTGCCGAGCACTGATCTCGCGGCATGTAAGCTACAAAAGTTTAAAATGCACATCAAGATAAAATCTTTGCAAGGCAATGGGGCGCCCCTGCAAAGTCCGGCCTCGTCGTCACTCGGATCTATACATGTGACGAGGCTCGTGCCTGCCCATGGCATGTTCTTTTTACATCGGAGTCGATGGGACGTGCAGACTTTCCTTGTCGACGCAGACAGTCTCGACATGACATTTGGCAAAAAGAGATGCCTAGAGGGCATTGGCTTGTTGGCACTTTCGTGTGTCCACATGAATTTCCACGACGGTCTCAATCAGTGAGTGCTTTACTCGTTCGTCGATTTACTCACTCCATCAAGCAGCTCTAGACTTTAAACAGCTGTGCCATGGCAGGCAGGAAAGTGCTGTAGCCACCCAACTTTTCAAGGAGCTGGTCGAATCCGGCAAGTGGCCTGAGGATTTAGACGAAAAGAGATGCACGCAGCTCTGCAAACACAACCAAAGCGTATCGTTTCTGCCAGAACCCCCTTCAATCCCCTGCAGCCGGGAGTGCTGTGCACCTTCCTCGCAGAACAAGAGGAGCGTGCCAAAGGTGAGGCTGCCAGCAGCACAGCAGCAACGAATCAACAGGCTCTGCACCCTCAGCAGCCGACTTCGACGATATCAAGAAAACGTTGCCGGCCCCGCCCCGTGAGCCACACAGATGCATAAATCAGAAACGGAGATCGGTAACCCCCATCGCAGCCTCCGAGAGTGTTGCGCAGACGTGGAGTACGGCGCACGACATGTGAGCACAGACGAGCCTGCGATCTGCCCAGGCAGCCCCAAGCTCATGTTGTCATAAGGACGAGGCCTTGAAGTGAGAACACTGTTCCCTGCATGTTGTGTACAAACACAACCTCAGGATCTTGCCCGGCCCATTCGACAACCTGGCAAGGCCAAGATTACGTCAGTCTCAGTCACTGCAACATGCAGCAAAGAGGCCGTCGAGCCAAACCAAATCCTTAAGTCGCTTCCGTTGCGGCTCCAAAGCTGCCGAAGCACCAAAAGCATGCAGACGCGTACTCGCAGGAGCCGAGCCGGTCAAAGCCAAGCGTCAAAGCGCACAGTAAGCTTTGGAGCAACGGCAGAGGCCGGCCTGGGGCAAAATTCATCAGAGCAAAGTAGACTCTACCCATTATAGGTGAGGCCCAGTGACCTACTGAAATTGCAAGATACTTCGTGTAGTTGGCGAAGAAGGACAGGCGAAAACCCGACTGAGGTGGCATCACCTGATCCCTTTCCCTGAGCACGCTGATCGAACTAGAGGAGTTCGTTATGATCTCTCTCGCCAACCAGGCCTGAAAAGACGAGACAATGCGATCGTCTCTGGTATCCACCATGATGATGGATGTCTTCCGATCGTTGTCCTATGTTGTCCTCACATGTCCTCACATTCGGCGATCGACTCCATTAAGTGAGGGAGGCGAACTTCGTAGCGGTTGTGAGCAGCTTGCGGGAACTGGCCACCCCTTCCACGGCGACGATCGTCATTGCGACGGCGACCGCCACCATGTCCACCGCCCTGGCCGCGATCACGGCGATAGCCTTGGTCGTCGCGGCCCTGACCCTGGGCTTGGGTCTCCCAGCCGTCTGGACCCCAACCAGCCATTGCACAGATCCCAGGCCCCAGAGCTTACCTTCGCCCACAAAAACATCCTTCGCGGACCTGCGAGGCGATCGCCTCGACCCAAAATGGCCACGGGAAGATCACATATTCCACAAATCCTGAACAGGCAGCTGATCGCATGCAGTAATGTGACCCTCCTATCCCAAACCAACCTAACTGATGATAGGAGAACAAACGTATGCACAAGAAAGCTCGTTCATCTTATTGCACAACCCAGCAAGAAGGGAAGTGCGAACACTGTTTTACAAGTTCTTGATAACTGTCATAACTCCTTTTTCAAGAAAGTTTGTGACTTGTACAGTATATGCATTGTCAGGTTCGAAATCAAGCAACTCATTGAACTTACAGTGAAGTTGTAAGAGAGTTAACTAGCTTGTAAATGCCATAGGTTAGGTTTTGTACACTTATGGAACTTATAACGTGACTTTCCTTAAGTTGTAACATGACTTACCGAGGCTATAAAGTAACTTACCCAACTTATGAGTTCAGCAAGCCTGCTTGTACTGTAGTACCGCTTGTACCCAACCCGAATCACGTCAGCAAGCCTTTCAAACATTGGTACGGTTCAAATCAAAACGTGCACTTTGTCGAGGAACCTGCCCGGATAACCAGGCCTTCTACCAAATAACGTTCTGCCATCCAGCAGGCCAGTACCAGGCTTTGTTGAACAATAGCCGCGGCCTGAAGCAGACGCCGGCAGACACCAATTTGCAGGTTCCAACAAGTTGAAATGCGCAAACATAGCAGTGAGGGTAAGAGTGAAGGTGAGAGTGACAAACATAAAGATGCAGAACATGCCGAACATGTGTGAACCAAGTCGCCTTTCCCTCATCGTCTGCAGACACGCCCATCAGCATGGGTATGGAACCGAGGACGAGGCCTGTGAAGGCGCACGAAATGGACGGCGCATGCACGGCAGCCGGAAGTGCTTGTGTGCGTGCGTCTGCGAAACGGGCAATCGTGTCAGATGTCACAAGCTCAAACGGACGATGCATGCTACTGGATATCGGAAACTTCTCAATTACCCATAGATGATGTGACATTGCGACATTGCAGGCACGGGAGTGGCGTGGGGGCTCCGGACACAAAAGCGTGGGACGGTGCAGGTGCATTAGTGTCGTTTTTTGATTTTCGCCACCGCAGTTTTCAAAACAAAGATCTTAGAGCATCCTACAGAAGGTTGAGAAGGTGCTAGTCTCCGTCAGATCAATACACGAGCAGCCAAGGAAGTCAATCAGCAGACTTGTAGATACAGACAGATAGCAGACACACGCGAAGACAAACGAGCAAGTCAAACAGCAGACACGTAGATCCAGACAGATGGCAGACAGACACAACAGGCAGAGAAACAGAGGCGGACAGACAGACGCAAAAAAGAACACGTGCTGCGTGTCAATATGCAGAATCATGTGCACGTATATTGCCGCACTACGGTGTTGGGTGTGCTGTCTTCGCGTGCGTGCGTGGCGTGCGTGCGTGCGTGCGT
>CAJNJA010008474.1:0-15425 GCA_905231915.1 Symbiodinium necroappetens
TATATCATATATATTCTCATTTTTCAGATTGAATTATTCGTTATTTATCTTCTTATAGATCTCTTGAAAAAAATCATCGAGAATAATTCGCCAATAATTCGTCAATTAAAAATTTCAATTATGATGACGAAATCTTTCCTAAGCTTGAGAAAATCATCATATTGAGTGATATAGGATAATTTCAAATATATATAAGAAATTTGAGTTATTGCTAATAAATCATAAACTCAGACTATTCGAATATATCACTTATATTTCATATTTTCTTTTAGATATTTAAAGCTTGTCATCCATAATAATTTTCAATAGCTAAGATCCAATATTGCATTTAGAATATATGATATTGAAATTCTTATATATTCTTATCAATTTTCGGATTTTGGGAATATCGTCAAATATTTCCTGCTGGAAATTGAAAAGCTTCTGGCTTGGAAGATTTCTCGATTTTGTCAGTTCTAATATGATGCCAAAAATGAATATATTGGATATGTCATTCATCATTTCTGATCAGGATTTGGAATATTTTGAGATCAATTTTCCCTTCTTCAGCTTAAAGCTTCAGATCCCGTCAGATGAATGAAGCTGGGGATTTGTCTGCCAAGCTACATAGTCTGGGGATATTGGAGCTCATCTTGCAGATATTTTGAATATAAGATTCATTAGATTTAATAATCAATATTCCGCATCAATCATTATTCTTATTTATGAATAATTTTGTGCTATATTTTGTCTCGAATCATTTCTCCATCCTGTTTTATGGTTTCTGTGCAGCCAGTCTTCCGAAGCGTGTTATCGATGATTCTTGCGGTCTTATCGATATCTGTGCTATCTGGCATCTATCATCTCCAGCCCTAGTCGCCATAGCCCCAAAGATATAGATTTACCTGTCTATTTATATTTTCTAACAATTATCGTGCTAAGAACGTGCATGGATTTGATATGGAGATAGAATAATCTTTTATAGATTCTGAGAAATTTCTGAATCTTTTTCATAATTTGGATCATGATTCTGCCATAAATCATCTAGTATCAGGATTCGTTTTGGGTAAGATTTCGTTATTTATTTCTAATCTTTGAATAATCGATCATCTCGTAAAAAGCACGAACAAATGAGCGTTTGACTCAAAGGAACAATCCCTAAAATCCAAATAAATTCATATATATATTTCAGCTCCTATTTGTGGTTATATCAATATAATGATAATAATAATTTCATTATAGGTGGATATATTATGTAGAATTCTATATAATTCGATATGATTATTGATATATATTTCTATATATCAAATTGATATCATATTATATTTATAATGATGAATCTATATAAATAATATACAAATAAGATAGGTTGCCTGTTATCAATAAGATATTAAATATTATCGTGTAGATTCTCAAAGCTTGGATATATAGATATATAGATATATATATATATGTACGCTATCACATAAAATTTTTAATGAAAATATATATATATACGAATATATGGCAAGGGAATACGTATATTAATATCAATTGCAGACATTAGATTTAGAAATATTCTGGAATATTAGATTTTATATACTATTTGAAAGATTTCATATTTTTTATTATATTCGTACTCGTCATCGTAGTCGGAGTAGCTTCTACAACCGTAAAATCAGTCATAAAGCTTGTAGGCCCGTAAGGCCCGCAGAATAAAGTCCCGCAAGGACCTATAAAGATCCGTAGGGCCCGCAAGACCCGTAGAATCAATACGTAGGATCCGTCCAGCCCGTACAACCCGCAGGACGCGTACAGCGCACCACCCATCAAGACCCGTAGAAGATTCGTAGATCCAACGAAAAGTAAAATTAATTTTCTTTTCAAATATTATGACCAAATTGAGCTCAATCATATATGCATAAACCGATTTGGAGATTTTAGATAAAGATATTTCGATAATTGAATTGCTAAAAAATATCTTCCAATTTAATATTCGGATTTAGCTCCCGACAAAATTATATATTAGATAGAATAATATATTTTTTTATATATATCAAATTTTAAATATATATGCTCTTCTCTTATCAATTTATTCCCATATTCCGACAAATATTAATAAATCATCAATATATCATTTACTTCATCGATATAATATAATACGAATAAAATCGAATCAATTAAAAAAACATCATATAGATATTTAAATAAAGATTACCATCTTAAAATTATCGAATATATTTCTATTTACTATCTATTCACCTATAATATATATTTAATCGTAAACAACAATCTTATTACCTATTTAGAAATATCTAATATCAATATTAAATTCAATATTACGATTCTTAAATCAATTCCTTAGCTTTCATTTAAGAATCATTATTTATAAATATATTCATAAATATCGAATTTCTTCTCCATAATAAACCAAATAAATTACTAATAGTAATTAATATCATTCCTAATCTCCAATTTTATTAAAAACAAAATCAAATTTTAGAGAAGTCTATAAATTAATTCTTTTTCTCTAATATAATAAATCTACCACGATAATATATCCAAGCGAATCATTAAATTCAATTTCGGCCCCCAATCCACGATACCTCCTAAAATATATATGCCCTCGAATAGCCCGTCATTACACAACATTTCCCCCGATTTCAATCTACGATTCCCCTCACGATATTTACTCCCCAACCCACACACTCTACGACATCCATGCCCCCTCACCCACCACCCCAAAGACGCACATTCACTCCCCTGAAACTCGTTCTAGTCCACCACTCCACGACATTCCCCACGCGACTACAAATACGCCCTCGTCGGCCACTCCGCGACATAAAATAATTCATGTCATATCTTATAATATAATATAGCATGATATCATAGAATATAACATTATGTAATATATTTTACATATTATGATACATGTGCCTTAATACAATATAACATACTGTCCGAAAAATAGAATAATACAATACAATGCAATCTCTTATAATGAAATATATACTTTCATAACATATTATCCTATGTTACAATATACTATAATACGTTCTTATATGTAATGCCACTTGGTAAATCAAGAGTTGACTTAAATTCATCAATCTTCTCTCGACACGGCTATATTGTTTGGATGCAATACAATACAACAGCCTCTTTCGTTCATGACCGCATGATTTGGAAGTGATACAAAGAATTATAGTTGCTCCTCTGCGAATGCGCATCCCTTTAGATGCGACAGCCGCGTCAAGCAACATGTGCGGTTGCTTGCACATGTGGAAGAGCTGCCACTGTTGCAACACAACGGCTTAGCCATCTTCCGTGATGCTGCGACGAAATGAATGATACCGAACCCCTGCAGGAGCATCTCGCAGACTGCGCAGCCAAGCAATGACCGCGATGACAGTACATTAGTTCAGGACGCATGCCACATGCAGTCGAAAGAAAAAGATGAACATGATTGTACGTGGGAGCGGTCGAACGGTCATGATTGCAGCCTCAACCACTGTTCGATTTGATTAACGTCCCCACCTCTCGCAGCGGGAGCTTCGTAGAAGACTGGGCACCTACCCTGACTGCAGCATGCAGTATAAGAATGACACACTGTCGCGAGTGGGGAGCAGGAAAGGAAAAGTGCATACAGCGCGGCGTATTGCCTGCGGCAATGGCAAGCGCAACGGTGCCACGCGTCTTGTCCAAGATCTAAACTTGGGAAGAAGCTGTGGCGTGGCCACATCAACTCTTGGCAGAATTGCCTTGTCTTTGCAATTGTCCGCTTGTCATGTGAGTGAAACTGCGTCGCAGGTTTCCTCTTGTTCCAGATTTTTCTGAGAATGCTAGAGATTCCCTTTGCATATGGAATCATAAACCGTTCGTCAGGAAACCTACTGCACCATGTAAGCTGTCACTGTTTGTCGAATCAGCATCATCGTGCTCATGGCACCTTACACCAGAGACTGACATCACAGGAGGTGTGGTCAAGCAAAGTCATGCTCTTCCGATTCGACCTCGAACGCCGGGCCTCACTTGCTGACCGGCACGCCGATGTTGACACGTAGTGTGCCAACCTCGTCAATCACCCCCTGGTACCTGAGCTGCCAGCACGTGGAAGCAGCATGTACTGGGCGGCTTCACAACGAATAAGGCGAATACATGGACTTGCCACTGTCTCTCAATGATAAGGTCAGATCTGCCTGGCAAACACAGCCAAACATGAGCGTCACACGTGGCTTCTGGTGGTTACAAGGCCACGGAAGCCTCATCCGTCTCAAGAAGGTCATATCCAAACACCTGGTCGGAACAAGAGGAGTCTGCAGAGTAGTAGCCTAGCATGTAGACTTCTGACTGGCAGTACTTTGATGAAAAATCAAAGGTAAAAATATGTTCAGATCAGCATGGGCCTGCACATCCTCCTGCACACGGCTTTCCCGAAAGAGGCTGAAGTCTGTGTTGCTTTCTACCTGGCATTGCCAAGGGAACTGCAAAACTCATTCAGCACTGTTCTGCGTGTGGTCTCCTGCCTTGATGCCTTCCAAACACCGGTGGACAACACTGTCCTGTTTCAGGGACAACACCTCCACTGCCTGCGGCACCTTCACAGAGGAGACACGAGCCGACTCAGGAACATCAAGCTGGTGGTGACACACCGGCCTGGGGGAAAATGATCTGAACGAACAACCTGACAGAGCGAAACGAACGAACAAAGCTGCTGCACACAAAATGGACAAAACAAACATGCAGTCCGTGTGCCGTCTGCTCCATCATCAAGCGACAGCTGAGATTGCTGGTGCGACAGAGTTTGGGAGGTGTCTCCAGCAAAACAAGATCCTCTTGTGCACACCCCGCACAAGTGCCTTGCACCAAAGATCAAGTGCTCCAGGAAGGCGAAGAAGACGATCTAAAAGTGTCAAGTCAACAGCTGTGTTTAATGTGACAACATGCATCGACCTGATTGGCACTTATGCTTACAGGCAAGATTGCGAGGTGCATTGAGCGCGGGCCTTCTCCGTGATCGTCCAACTAGAGTATTGCGAGGACGTGAAGATCAACAACAGCACGTTTGTCAGAGCTGCCATTACTCCTGCCAACATTCAGGGTTATTGATATACTCATTCAATTGCGAGCATCAACACGCAAAGACGCACCATAGATTTCGAAGGCAGTGCCCCACGGCCTGAGAACAGCAGAAATTTCAAAAGATGATCTCAAGGAATTCCTCGGCTTTTCGCTTTTCTGAGCCCCGGTCTCATTGTTCCTCGCCTGGGTTGGGAAAGGACGCTGTCTGCTGTCCAGAAGACCTCGGTAGTACCGCGGTCGTGTTCGGCTTGATTCGCTACAGGTAGACCTCATTCTCCCCTGAACTGGCGCGAAAATGATCTGTGCCGAGCAATGCCACAAATTGCAAAAATAGATTCAGAGATTGAATTAACAGGGAGCTTTTCCGCGACATGCGCATAAAGAAGAAACGACGGTTCTAGCGAGCTAAAGCGCTTACTGAGGCTTTGGGCCTCATTACCTTTTTGCTGGGGGGGGGTGTGAGAATGGGGCGTAATGCCACTCCTTGTCAGGAAAAAGCCACACGAATTCGAGACGATGGGCGAAGCTCGCATTGCCCACCACAGTCATGAAGTACCGAGGTCCAGGCTTCTCATGTCAACCCAGATCTCCACGAGGACAGCCAACAGTGTCTGGCATGGCACGCGAAGTCGCTTACACTGAAGCGAACTGAGGACATTGCGCCCTACAGCTACAGGGCTGCATGCAGAATGGTCACAGAGCACCAAGCTTGCAGAGCACGGCTTCACTCCATTGGATCAAACAGGAAGGCGCACTGCAGTGCAGACCCAAGGAGACGTGACTGCAAAGAGTGTGGCATAACCGTGCCTTGGGCATCGACCCTGAACATGTTCTACACATCTGAGCTTCCAAGCTGCAGTGAGGCTTTGACGTCAGAAGCATCTCGTCAAACTGATCGAAGTTGCGGTGCTTTTCCTAACAGCCCGACGTCTGGGCTTGCCACAGGCCATGAAGAGTCTCATTTCGAGTTCCCTGGGCCTTCTTTGCCTGCTGCTCCGTGGCCGACATTTCCGCCAACTCCAGGACTTGGCCTCGACAGACTTGACCATGAACTAGACCTTGCAAGTTGCAATGAAGCGCGAGGCCATGGTAGAAATTCTCGAAAGTCATCTTGTCGTACGAAGACCTGCGATGGGGTGGCAGGAGAATGGCAAGCAACGCGCTGACGGTTTGTTGAAGCAGAGCACTTCGAATGACTCCCAGCGCGGACTGGCTTTTGTTCATGCACGAATCGCCCGGCACGGCGTTGATGTCCGTTCTGCGCAATCTCCATGCTGCAGATAGCTCTTCAGCACGCACCGCTTGTCGTCCAGAGCGGCTCGTAGAACATCAGGGGGGAACGGGCCCAAACTCCGGTCTCCTCTGGCCATCTCACCAATCATCCCACCTGAATTGCATTGCAGCACACACATGTCGTGAGAGTATCATGTTTAATCGCTTTAGCTGCCATATGCTGCCCCTGAAATTCTTCGCCCGGCGGCCCAATTGTCTCTACCACAGTGAACTCTGCCTTCGGCTTCTGGTCATCAAGGTCGTCTTCAGCGCGACGCTTCTGAGATCCTACAGATCGTACGGAAAAAGTTGATCTGCAAACGGAACCGGACTCGCAAAGGCTCCCTGCTTCTCGATTTGGGCATTGCAGCCTGTTCGGTCTTGCTGCGCCGGCTGGCCGCTTTCTGCTTGGGGATTTTGGTCTTTTCCTGGCCAGGAACGGATCATGATGTACCAGAACTGCAGGCTTTAGCAACATGAGCAATGCAGGAGTGTGGCCTGACAGCTCAGAAGTCTGGAAATCGTGAGCTGGCTGGGAACATGGCTGCTGTTTCTGCGACATGCGTCTGGCTTCAGAGACCGCACGTAGGTTTTCCTACGGAATGCACAGGCTGAACAAAAGATCCTGCAGTTGACTGTAATCTCGCATGAGCCAAGTGGGCACATCACCGGAGTTCAAGACACTCTGGACACGCTTGACAACAATGTCGATCGTTCTGCCCCGGCACTGGCGGAGGCACAAACTCCGAAACCAAAGACGTATTTTCGGAAAGAAGTGCTCAAACCTGAGAGATACTTGGGCGGTCAGGCACGAGCCTACGAGCCTGAAACATGCAAGGCGCAGATCTGAGGTGAAGACACGTTGGAAACAAAGAGCCGGAACAGCACGAAGATTCTGCAGGCAATCGCGAGACACCACTCAATGCTGCCAGCTAGGCCATGTCAGAAGCTCAACGGTCACATCACAAAAGGCGCACCCCAGCTGGGCTTGTATGTCCAGGAAGCACTGATCTCCTGGAGCAGCGACGGAAGACGGCCACAGTGCAGCACCCACTTTTCTAGAGCTTGGCGTAGCAAAGAGTCTCTGTTTGTGCTGCCCGACCGATTCAAGCACGAGGGAGCGAGGCTAAATTTGAGGAGAGACACGCGGGTGATATGGCTCGCGTACTGACGGCCGTAGTAGCATGCGTAATTCTAGTAGGAATAGTATAGTAACAGCTCAGCGGCCGAAAAGATTTCAGTACATGTAAAAGCAAATCATGATCGTACCCGTACTACTAATCGAAATTATTATGGCAGCAATCGCAATAACAAAAGCGATCGCAATCATTAGAAATTGTAACAACTGTAGTAACAACAATAGTGGGCAATAGGAGCAGGAAGTCAAATAAACATAGTAGCAGTAGGGATAGCATGGGCAACAGGAATAGTAAATGTCAGAGCAATAGAGCCGTTCATTCCAGCCGAACGTAAAGATCTTCAAACAAGGAAAACTCGGAGCCGTTCTGATTTCTGGCCAAACACAGATGACCTCGGCACATGAGCCAAACTGCAACTGCTGATTGTTGCAATACCGACTGCTGCACAAGAGTTTAAAGCCAGAAGCCCATAAGCTAAAAGCCAACAAGCAAAAGCCAAGTTGACAATGCCCAGAAGCCAAGAAAGCCGAAGGCCAGAATGACAAGGAAAAGAACCCAAAAGCCAGGAAGCCAAAGAGCCAAAAAAGCCAAGGGCCGGAAGCCGAGAAGACAAAAGCCAAGCATCCTTAAATAGGCCTCCCCAAATAAACCCTGCAGCACTGCGGTTAAAGGAACTGCAAGAGCTTGCGGAGGCGGGGTGTCGCTGTGGCGTGAAGAGCAGGCCCTTGCGAATACGGGAATCTACTCGAGGCCACCACGTTTTTGAAATATCGACTCGTGTCGGAGATCCAGTTGAACACAACCCTTTCCTGAGTTGTGTGAGCTGAGGCCCCGTCTGAGGCACTCCATGGGCTCGCTGAAGAGCGTCTGATGCCTTGATGTGTTGTCCAAGCAAAAGAGAAATCACATCGAGACTCTCTTCCATGGGTTGAGCTTCGAGCTCTTTGAAGAAAGCCACATAGTAGAGCGCAAAGAAGGAGTTCACGAACTTGAGCATCATGCCCTGCCCACACAGCTCTCCAACGGCAAATCTGCTCTCCCGACCGCTGCTTGGCAGTCCAGTCCTGGCCTTGCAAAGGAGAGCTGTTTCATACTCCGTTTGCGTCCGATGGTTCTCATAGTTCGTGAGAAATGTTGAAAGCCTTGCAGACTAGTGAATTTCAGAGACCTCCGACGACCCGAAGAGTAAGCTGCAGACACATCCAGCAAGAAGTTGGTGGTCTCCACATAAGCAGCAATGCCGAACTGGAACAGAATGATGCGATGATGCACCTGAGAATGTATCAGCGTGCACCTTGGAGCGTACGCGGTGAGGTTAGCTAGTTTTTGGGTAGCCGGCTTCGTTCTTGATGTTGTGGCGAATGAAGAGGAGAATGAGAATGCAAAGCATCTGGGAGCGGGCTTCAAAGCTCTCGGCACTCAAATCACTTTTCAGCAATCCTGAGACCCATGCGCAAACGCACGCAGCCACCGCCATGGCTGCAGCACTCACCAGGTAACTGCAGGGGCGCATGACTTAACACAAGAGTCAATTTCTTCCTATGATATCCAGCACTGCATGCTGCAAGAAGGGGCCGCTTTTCGCCTGCATGGGCTCCGCTAGATATCGCGTACGAATTTCATCAGGCACGTCGAGCGCACAAAGCACGCGACATCCATGCATTTATCCGGTTCCATCTTTGCCTCCGGCATGACAGGAAAGCAACTATGTTGCTCGAGTATATGTTACCCGCTGTCCTGGGATACAACAATGTGGAGCCATGCTTGCACCATGAAGGGTCAGACTACTTCTCAGAAGTTGTCATTGTGATCCCAGGAAGCATGTCTGCGCTCAGCTCTGCCATCAGGTCTGCCATTGTTAAGGGTTTTGGGGTCTCAACTGTAAGCTGCTGACCGTAAGTCCGCTAGACGATGGAACTAGCTGAAGAGCAGCTGACCGACTTGCATTACATTAACACTACGCCGCGTGCGGCAATGTGCATATCCTTCGAAGGGCACGAGTCACGTCTTTGAAAGCCATGGCCGGCCACTCTCTTCTCAGTCCAGCATGGCCAGGCCTGGTACATGGCACCGTGACACGCTGAATCATAAGACATCTGCATGTACAAGATGTCATGTTCTGGCCTTGCCATAGGTCACATAAGATGATGGCCTTGACGAAGGGACTGCAGTATCTCTACATGCAGTCCTGCACTACACGTGAGGAGCAAACCCAACTGCAGGTGGCGGCGTGCAACTCCTGCCAGGCAACAACAGCTAGAATAAAAATCACTTCGGGAGACGATGAACAGCCTCTGCAAGGATGCACGACGTGCCATTCCCAATGCGACAGGTGAGACCTCGACTTGCCAAGGCTGCAAAACGACATCGTGACACGAATGCCGAATGCCGAAATTTCCGAACGCTGAGGACATGGACGCTCCGTTGCCGCCCTTGCAGTGCAAACGCAATCTGCCTCAGAATATCGGCGACATTCAGGCGTGCAGCGCTTACTCTTTGTTTTGGAGGCTTGGATGGACAGGGTGCCTGCTGCTGTGCAGCTTCACAGGTCACCTTTTGTAATCTTCTTGCTGAACGAACAGGATCAAAATGCCAAATCGTTTAGAGGCCCTTTTTCTCTCCGCGTCCACATGCACAGACTGCCTATTGTCTTTCTCACCGGTGCCTCTGCGCTCTGCTCAGCCTGCTTCGTCTCTATGAAGATAAAGATCGAACGGAGCACCGTTGCAAACCGTCGCCATGCCAGCGATTTCATGAGGCCACCGCAAGGCAATTCGCGGCGATTCCCCCCTCGAGCGCGAAGCGTAGTCTCGGCACGATGTCCAAGGCCCACAAGCAGTGGACTTTTGAAGCCCTAGAACTTCAGCTACCGCAACGGGAACAAGGTCCGGGTGGGAACTGAAGATCCAATCTCGTCAGACTCCAACTCCGAGGCTGAAGGAGTCCTAAGTTCGGCACATTGACATGCAGCTCAATGCTAAAGGTCCTGTAGGGGCTTCATATCACCCTCCGAGCGTCCTCCACCCACTTTGGCACGATGTTGGAGACTGTACTTTCAACCAGCGTGACCATCCCGCTGAGGAGCCGCATCTCCGTGTCACTGAGACTGAAATCGAACAGCCGCGCATTCTCCTCCTTGGTCTGTGCGGCCAGCTTTTGCGTAAGTATGCAAGGTGCAGGCGCAAGGCAGCACTAAGCCTGGAACAACTGGTGTGTTCTATCGAATTATCGCACGTGCCCTCCGAGCCACGATTCTTGCAGCACTGGCCGACTTCGGGATGACGCCCGCGCCAAGCTGCAGCGCCCAGCGATGAAGGACCTTCAGGAGAAAGACCCAGAAATCCGGAAACCCTCTTCGGTTTCCGAAGCCCAATTGTATTCACATTTGGCCTGTGAAGGCGTCTTCTGTTTTCTAGCAGCCATGGCCGTGACATGCGGATCTTGCAAAGGTGGGATCACCCCCGGCCAAGGGTTGATCACCGAATATCCCATCATCACCTGAATCCAAAGCCACAGTGCTTGCCAGCTAAGGGCTTGGGACTTTTGGGACTTTTAAACCGAACGAGTTCACAATGCTCCCGCTTGAGCCATGCGACAATGTTTTTGTCCTTCAAGTAGCTCATGATGGAAACATCATGGTTGACTCGCTGCTCACCAGGTGTATACACCGAGAACTTGTTCTGCACATAAACAGGTGGTACGGTAGCGAAGCTCAACAGACTCTCCAACTCCTCTGGGCCAAAGTTGGAAACACCAAGCGCACGTATGCGCCCTTCGTGGTACAGCTGCTCCATGCTTTGCCAGGCTGCACGTGTGGCTTCCGATGAAGCTCCAGGCCCAGGCGAATGCAGCATGTACAAGTCTAGATAATCAGTGCGAAGCTCCCGAAGCTGAGCTTCGAAGCGAGCCCGTAAAGCAGTGTACTCCTCCGGGTTGCTTAACTTCGTAACAAGGAAAAGTTCATGCCTGGGTAAGCCGGCTGCAGCAACGGCTCGTCCGACTTCGGCTTCGTTGCCATAGGATTGCGCGGTATCCACATGTCTGTAGCCGATCTTCAGTGCATGCAGAGTGGCCTCGAAGCATTGCTGGCCAATCAGCTGCCATGTTCCAAAGCCCAGCACTGGCATTTCCACCCCATTGGCCAGCCGGACCTCTGCATCTCCAGGCTGCGCCTGAGGATGGGAAGGAAGTCGCAGGGACCGACCCCCGTACAGAAATGGGAGGCCTACTCTGACAGCCTCGCCGTCTAGCTGCATCCGCGTCGGCGGTGAGTGCGTCATCCAATCTCTCAGAGCATCGAAGACTTGTCGAGCATTCCCCACAGCGATCATCATGGTCTCGGCCGTCGGCTCTTTGAAGAAGGTCTCGATCTCTGCAGAAATCTGCGCAATGAGTGCAATGGTGCTTCTGTGCATCTGCCTTTCGGATTCTGGCAGGTTGGCCACGGCACGTCGCAAGTTGTTGCTCGCGTATCGCCAGGCCGTCATTGCTACGAAGGGGTTCTTGCAGCTGTTGCTGGGCCCATTATCGCAATCACGTACGCGTGGAAGCTCAGCAGCGAAGATCGCGGCTTGTGCGAAAGGGATGTCAAAGTCTTCTACCAGGGCAAAGATAATGACATCACCTACGAGCAATGTGCAAGTGGCCCATAGCGACACCAAGGGCCTCATGGATGCAGAAACCAGAGGATTGAGCCAAAAGCTCCCTTGCGATGCCATGAAATGCAATTTGAGGGCTTAGCTCGACATCGACTACGCTATCACATGACGGAGCACAGGGGCACCGAGTCTGCGGCGGTGCACAGGGGCCTGACGTCGGGTCGATGGCACTGTATGCGCAGGTGCCGGCCTGGTCAGCTTGGCTTGCTAATGCGGTCGACAGTTTTCACTCATCCCCAGCCTGGGGGTTGCCATTCAGCGGGCGCGATGGTGCACAAGGAGACGCATGTGGGCGGATCTGGCTGGGTTGGGCACAGGAGGTGGACGGCATGGGTGGGGGCAGCATGTGAGCCGGAGGCAGCGATGCTGGCTGTGACAACATAGGCTGTGGAAAGACGATTGATACAGCCTGCGGCAGGCGGTCGGTGCGGATGGCCCGCGGCGTGTTTGCACGCAGCGAAGCAGGAGCATCGACCGAAAGCAATTCACTGGCGAGCCCATTCGGCTGCACAGATCCTGTGCTGTGCCGTGGGCTGGCTGCTGTTTCCTCTGCGGGAGGGAGCGGCCCAGCCGCACTGGCCGGGAGCTTCCAATTAAGGCGTGGTGCTTTGAGTTCCGCCTGAGCCTTAGCGAATGATTCTGCAATGCTGGCTCTGGCCACGAAAGGTTCCAGATCCCGGGAGGGACTGGATGGACGTGAGTCGCCCCCCCAAGGCGAGCTCGGAGAGTTTGCCGCTTGACGGGAAGGCGTAGCTGTTTGAGCGGACTCGCGCGAGCGGCTCCTTCCGGAACATGTTCGCGAGCTGCATGGGACCGTCATAACGCTTGCACCTGGTGCGGTTGACCTTGGAACAAAATGCACGGCTATTGCTGCAGCAATTTGGTGCGAGACATGAACTTGCGAATGTGGGTAGTCGACCATGCCAAACGAGGTCTCCGAGGCGGCGAAGTGCTGCCTCACAGCTCGGCTTCAAAGCTCACGCACCAAAACTGCTTCGGGTCTCTCCGAAACTGTGCCAAAATGGCTGGCTCCCTGAGCATCCAGCTGCAATAGGTCTCGGAAGAAGGTGATGCAACGTCGCTCGTTGCATTCACCTGATGCCGAAGAATCCGCTTGTTCACTTGATGAACCCAGGCACGTCACCAAGGTCCACACGTCTGCTGCTTTGGACCACGGTCGACTGCCTGTGAACTGCAGAAAGTAGCAATCGGCTGTAGGCTTCCTGTGTCTGTCTCTCTCCGGCTACACTCTGCTTTCGTCTGTCGCTGTCTGTCTTCAAACGCATCGTTTCGATCTCTATGTCGTATACCTGTCCGGGCCTGCCTGTGCATATCCACATTTACGACGTGTGTGTGTGTCCATACACATGCGTATGTATGTATGTATGTATGTATGTATGTATGTATGTACGTATGCATGCATGGATGTATTTCTACTTCCCTATTTCTGGATCTCTGTCACTCTGTCCGTCCCGGTCATCTCATTCAGCTCGTCCGCACATGTACCTGCGCAACTATTCTTGTGGTCTCTCTTGTTGTTCATTCTGGCGAACGCCATGGGGCCGTTCGATAGAACTTTGTCAACCACGTCCCCTGAATGTTCAAGGTCACCATCGGCCCCCCACCCCCTCCGACCGTGGCACAACTCGCAGATTGGCGTGCCCAATGTCCAGAGGCTGCCTCCGTGTGTTCCGACCACATGTCTCTTACACCCAAGCAGCCGAATCGGCCACAGAGGTTGAAAATACTTGCCACCAGACTTGCTTCGCGAAGGTATGTATGGCGATGGTGATGGTGGCAGCTATTCTTTTGGTGGTACTGATGATGAAGTTGACGACGACAATGATGATGTTGAGCATGATGTCAAAAATGATCTCATTGTAGACTCGCGTGGCCGTCTAGAACAGCATAAGATCATGAGCAGTACCACCGGTGCCACAGCAAGAAGGAAGCTAAAGAGCAAGCACATAAGAACTTCAAGAAGGGCGGATGCGAGCCGCACGACCATAGTAGATGCAACTGTAGACATGTGTGGTGGTGGAGAGGATCAGAACAAGTGCTCTTAAAGTTCCATGTAACAGTAGTTGAGTCACTAGTCGTGACAACAAGTGCTTGTGTTACACGTGTTGCGTATTCCAATTCAGTCCAACCAAAGAATGAGCTACGGGCTAAGGGGGGTGCAGAGCCCGCCACAACAACATACAACAACGAAACCACAGGGGCTGTGGGTCCTGTGGGGTGGTTGTGGGTCTTGGGGTTCGAGGTTTAGCTTAAGCTTTTGAGTTTGGGGTTCAGTGTTGAGGTTGAAAGCTTCGAGTCGACAAAAGCTTAGGGAGGGTTTGGGGTGTAGGTTGGTTAGGGTTATGTTTTGCCTCAAGCTTAGAGCCTGCATTGGGTTGGGTGTAAGACGTAATAAAAACAGGAACACACGCTACGTTATAGGGTTTATGGCTTGCGTAGGGCTTGCGTAAAATCTTGCGTAAGATACCGGCCCTCTCTGTGACCCCTGGCCCCCCCCAGCACCCCACCAAACGGCCCCGACCCCTCTCGGCACACGCTAGCCCCTTCCCCCCGCACCCCTAGGCGGGGGTGCTGGGAACGCCAGACGTCTGACCAGATATGTCGTTTGCCCGGCGAAGCGCCAACATGTCGGACAGCTGGCTCCGCCTGCTGTGCCAAGCCGTTTGCCAACACAGGCTCACTGGAACCACATTTAAGGCCAAAGTGCACAGGATTTAATTCAAAGCCATGAATGCTTGCTAAGGGCCAGCGACTCCTGAAATATTTCCGCACAGTGAGAATCCATTTGCACATGGTCAGGCCATGTAGGGCTGCTTATGCAGCCACCGAAATTGATCAAGTTGGTTTGGAAATGAAGGGCTCGGCTACATCGTGGCCACCACCACCGGCGAAAGGCCCCAGTGTTCGCATCCGGAACCACGAATGCAAATCGAAATACAGACACCAAGTTTGACTGTCGAGGAATGTACGAACAGCTTTTCAAAAGTTACTTCGCTGAATACGGAAGCTTGCCTGGCACACTCAACACATTCACCCGTGACACTTTCCCGACTTGCATTCAAGTGCAGCCTATGACATCCTCCGAAAGCATTGATATGCTTCAAGTCATGCGAGCTATGGAGGGCTGCGTTTGTGGCAGTGTGTATGGTGATTGAGGGGCTACGGTGACGGGCACGGCTGAAGTCGCCACCTGTCGTGCCAAATCGGCATCCTGCGCTGTACGCCTTGTTGTGCTGCGTGCGGTCACCGCTTGCCAACAGGCATGTCTCTTATCTTGCTTTCCTCTCTGTGTTTCGGC
>CAJNJA010008475.1:0-76314 GCA_905231915.1 Symbiodinium necroappetens
CCATCATGCGATCATTGTGTTTGCTGCGCGCACGCAAACCCCCGCTGATGAAAATGTCGGAAAATCGAGGTTATCCCTTGCAACTATATGAATGACTGAATGCCGAATGAGGGGGCGTGTGTAGCCCCGCCCCTGGCGGCAGGCATCGACGATACCTCGCCTTTTAACTAGCCTAGCCCTTGCACAGGCATTTGCTATTCAGCCGCCGCGCACCTGCTTGCCCTGCACATCTAATCTCGCACTGGCCACCAGCGCTTGGCAGTTCCTGCTTGGACAGTGGGACGACGTTTTGCGCGCCCAGGTCCGCGAGCCCACGCCTGCACAGGTGCGCCGCCTCCTGCACGTATTTTCCGACGGCTTGGTGGACATCGTCAGCACCTCGTGTCTACCAGCACTGCCAGCTGGCAAAGCACGCTTGCACCACAGCCCGCACAGCCCCGTTTTTTTTGCCGGCCTGCACAGCCGCCTGCCGATCCGCTTTCTGTGCCGGCCCCGCGCCCGCAGGGCTACGCTCCCTCGCCTGCACAGCTCCAGCCGCACATCCAGCCGCCCGGCAAGGGCAAGAGCACTTTCCCACCAGCCCGCTCGCAAGGCAAATTCGGCAAGCCCGCCAGCACGCCCGCCAGAAAATGCGCCATGAAGGAATGGGTCCTGGAGTTCCAGGTGCCCGTCTGCGCGTTTGGCACCGCACGCCTCGCCCTTCGCCACCATGCAACCCAGCCCTCTCATTGTGCACGACGTCTTTTGGAGCACCAACGGCAGGCCTCTTTATGTAGATAGCATGCACATGCATGCACCGGGTTTTCTGTGCAGCAACTTGCGACAATCCCGCGTGCCCGCTCGGCGGAAAGCCTTGCGACCCTGGGACAAGCCCTTCCGCGACGGCACTGACTCACTGGCAAACCCTTAAATGTAGAATCCCCCAGTAGCTTCACGCACAGGCAAGCCCTGAAAACTAGAATCGCCCAATAGCTTGACGCACAAACAAACCCTGAAGATTAGAATAAAGCACAAACAAACCTTGAAAACTAGAGTCGCCCAATAGCTTGACGCACTGGCGAACCCAAACCATGTCCCGCCAAAGCTTTAAAAAGAAGGCTTCCCGCGAAACCTTTAAAATAACGACTCTCCACCACACAACGAGGCGAGCAAACCGCCTGGCAGGAGCTTCCCACTGGGCCCCACAGCTCCTTCCGCGACGCTCTCGCGGTCCGCAGCCTAGCATCCTTGCACCGTGAGCATCACTTGCATGAAACTCCCATCTCAGGCCAGGGGCTATGAGGGCGCGCTCTTCCTCGGCCCCGGCCAGGCAGATGTGAATCACTCTCCCTCGGTCCTTTTCTGAATATCTTCCAGGAGAAGGTTGGGGTTGGCCTTTTCTGGCAGCGCGAGCGTGCATCCATGGTGGACACCTTTCCAAAGGAGTGCCATGGGAGCGGGGGAGAAAATTTAAGCATCTATGTGGAAGCGTGAACGGAAGAGCCCAGGCCCAGCCTCGCCACATCACAACTTAAACAATCCCAATCCCGGCCAGAGCCAGGGCCAGAGCCACAGCCCACCTCAGATTTTGGGAGGACCAGGTCGTGCCATGCGGTATGGAGACAGGCCACCTGTGTGTTCACCCGCTGCAGCGAAGCCTTGGCATGGTGTCGAGTTGCCACCCGAGATATCATAAGCCCTGCCTCAGCACATGAAGTCAGACCTACACAGAGGGCCAGAGGGCATGAGATGGCCCAAGTTGAGCTCAGCAGAACCCGCCAAGTGGTGGGTGTACAAATTAGCTTTCAGCGTCGTGACAAACTCCACATCGGCCGCGTGAGGCTCTTATGGCAACGTCGACCTGAAAGAAGCAGGGCTCAGGGACATGGACGCTGAATTGCACCACATTCCCGGGTTGTGCCTCCTGGGTCCGCTGTAGGATTGGCCTTGGTGAGCTGTTTAGCTGCGTCTTCTGCCTCGGGGCCACAAGCCTGAGCCGTCTAAGTCGCTCGAGCTGCGCCTTCCAAAGCTTGGTATGCTCAGGACAGGCGTCTGGCCGGCTTTGTCAAGCTGACTGTAGATGAGCTCCCCACTCTTTTGTGCCACTTGGCTGTTAGGTCGGAGGAGGTTTAAGGAGCTGGAGCTCTCACGAGCTTGTGCTCACCTTCAGCATGACTTGTTCCTTAGATCCATGAATCGCCAAAAGAAAGCTCCTCCAAGGTGGCACTCACCTGATGACAGGTTCGCGCGACAAAGAAGGCAAGATTCGTCAGCAGGCCAGGAGAGAGAGCTAGGACCACCTTTCCGGGGCCGAGCGTTTAGCTGAAAGGGCAGATGTGGACACGAATTGTAGTTCGGGTCGTGTTCTTTGCAGCAGAGGCACGTAGAGTTTCCACACACTACGGCACTACGGGTCCCTGTAAGTTTCATTCTGCACAGATCTTGCTTGTTTTTTTCAATTAAGTTTCGCTCGGAAAGCAATCGAGCTCCCATGCACATTTTACGAAATCATGCTCGTCTAGACGGGCTCGCCTCGCTTCAAAGCCTCATGACTTGCCTTCAAAAGCTTTCAGTATGGTTCTGCCAAAAGGCACAAATCACTCGTTGTAAATTTTGCGAGAGTGCTTCCAACACGTCCACCGTTCATCTCGGCAGGAGCTAGTGACGATTGCAGATCTGATGAAGGCGTGGGCAGATCCTGGCGCAGGTGGCCGCCAGGGAATTTCTAGCTGAGGGTTCTGGTGGTCACATCATTGGTCGGCCCTGGTCCAAAGCTGGCTACTTGCGGGAAACAACGTACGGCTACTAGCTTTGCTGATGAGTGTCCTCTTTGAGGTGCTACTCGACTTGAGGCAGTATGTGCCTGCTGGATAGAGCCGGGGTATCCAATTCTTTTCTCGGGTGGATGATTTGTGACGTTTTGTGACGAGTTCGTGGAACCAAGCCGCCAGGAGTCATTCTCTGCGGGGATTTCAACGTGAATTCCCGTGGATTTTTGGAGGACCGGCTGAGAGCACGGGGTGAGCAGTCAGACTGGCACCCCAAACACGCAGCAAACACTTCCCAATCGCGGCCTGTACACGATCCCACGTTTGACGACGACAGCGCAAATCAAGAAGCTCACACTGCCATCAAGTATACAGAGACACCAGGGACCGCGCCAAGCAAGGAGGAGGCTGTTCAAGACCAGTTCTTCACAGAGTGCAACCGCCAATTCGGGCGGATACTTGACAATGTCGCAGGAGAGACGACGCGCGATGGCCGTGGCTGCTCAGCAACTCCCCGGCTTCAGACAAGGCGACGACGACCCCCGACAGCTTCTCTCGCTTAACGAAGCGGCTAGAAAGGGCCTCTTTGTCAATCCCACAGGAACAGGTGGAGCTGGCGAACTTTTTGCCAACCCGTCTAAACCAGCAAGCCGCCCAGCGACAACCGAGACAACAAGTTCGAGAAAACAACTGTGTCCGTGAGTGCGGACCCTTACAAGCTTGTGTGCAGCACGCACATCAAGCGACAAGACATCACTGCTGCAAGCTATCACAGTTGGATAATTTGCAAATGCTGCGTGCTCTCAAGCGTGCAATTCTGGACGACCTCCAGGATGCAGACTTCCACAAGCAGGACACGGCCAACGACATTTGTTCCGAGGGCTAGCTCATTTCAAGCGCGACATGCTGCTGACACGCCGGGAACGTCGCCGAACAAGGAAATTGCATTGTTGTTTCCGGCAGGCACAGGAGGGCTCACAGCAGACGGAATGACAAAGGCGGCAGGCTGGCCTTCGTTCCAGCAGCAATCGCGCTTTCGCAACGGCTTTCGACAACCCGCAGAAAGCGAACTGAACTGGTCCACGTGAGGCTGAGACGAACATGGTCCTACAGCCAAGTCACGCATCATGACTCTCCCACTGCGCGTGACATGCAGCCGGGAATACAAGGAGCTCGCCAACGTTGTCACAGAAACGACGACAAATATACATACCAAGTCTACACTCGTGTAAGCAGCCAGCATCCGCACAAAGCACCTTCAAAGCAGTCGCAGCACAACACGTGTTCAGCGTGACAAGTACCACCGTGACAAGTTCCATACAGTAAACAACAACAGTCCCACAGGACCCGCAAGACAGCCACGCACAGGGCGAGTCGCGAAGGCAAAGCTCATGCAGTAAAACTCAAAGAAACTTGAAGAAATCCATGTCCGAAAGAGCAAGCGCAGTCATATAAAGTGAAAGCGATCAAGACACCACTCGCGCCTGACAATCTCAACCCACTCTTGTCGAAGAACAATTTACGCCAGCGTAAATCCACAAACAGTGATAGACCACCACGACCTTGACGACCATTGACGACCATGACCACGAGGACGAAGGCGACCAAGATGACTACGACCACTTGAGACCACAAACGATCACCAGGGGACACTAGCTGTTGCTCTTCAAGTACTAGCGGGGGTTCGGCAGCACCCCCAGAATGCATCCTGCAAGTATTTTCGGATCCGGAGACACGACCCTGATTCTTTCCCCCAAGTAGTGGCGGCTACTGGCTGGATTCGGGAGTCCAGGAGCACGGCCAAAACGTGACAACAAGTTTTTGCCCCAACTGATGGCGGGATTCAGGAGATGCTCCAAAACACTTCCCCCCTTCGATCCTGTGTACAATACATGATCACCACATCGGCAGCTGCGTCCTGGCCGGGGCGCGTGCCTCGCACAGCAAATCTTGCTCTGCGCGTTGTTTTCACACTGTTGTGTGACCGACTCGGTAAACTGTTTCGAGTCCCGCTTGATCGCCGTAACAACCAGGAGGGGGGAACTACAGAAAATATGAGTCATTACGGTACTTTTGGGCCCATGACATGCGCTCGTCTCTTGAGTCTTCCACCTTCTGCTCTGGTTCTTGGACATGGCTCCTTCAACGCTTTTCCCGATTTAAGAGGCTGACATGTGTGGTTTGAGTTGTGCACCCGACAGAGTTTAGCTGCGGTGGTTCCCTCTGCGGAGCTGCTTCTGGTAGAATGTTGCAGATCCAATCGTGGTCATGGTGGCTGCAGACGTTTGGCGATTTCCTCCGTAAGTGCTGTACCTTATCATCTTGCCTTGCCTTGAAATGCCAGCTTCCAGTCCTTTGAGCTGCTCTGCTGTCGCCACTAAATAACTCGGGCGTGGAAAGCTCACGGCTACTCGCTGCACCGCCTTGAGTCCACGATGCTCTCGCTTATTCGACTCCGAGGCTCTCGAGGTTTTTTTCAATTCCTCAAACAACTGCAATGTGCATGAACGTCAGGGAGGGAGGTTTATTGCACAGAGGCGGTGACACGTGAGGATTGCACGCCCCTCTTGTCTATCAATGTGAGCGTGCGTTGAGGCAAAAGGCGGTGGGGAGGTAGGAGCTGCCCGGGAAAGCTCAAGTCGGTTTTTGCGGATGTAGACTCCGCTACTTGGTAGGAGCACATCTGGGAAGGATCCTTTGCAGCAAGGCAGTGCCACGGCTTTTGCCGTCCGGTGATGTCAGGGTGCTGGTGTCTGCTTTTAGGATGCAGAAGGCCGCCATGCGGTCCATGTGCTCAGAAGTGCATTGACATTGACGCAACATCCCACACCTCTAGGTATAGGTCTGAGTCTGTTGACGCTCATCGGCTCCGGCTCAGGAACTGGCTATGTGCGAGACTCCGACACCAAGGCAACCAGACAATGCACATCAACGCACCAGACACTCGAGTTTGTTGGCTTTGCACTTTTCGGCCCAGGCAAACCGTTTTTGCTGGCAGCGAAGTGGTGCTTCACCACTCATACTTCGCGACGCTTTCGATTCCTGCTACGGGGATGAGGTACAGCCGGCGCCGGTGTTGAGGGGCAAGCCCGAGCATCCATGCCATGTCCTGTGCCAGCCGGCATGCAGAGCGTTGGTAGTGGCAGCACAGGTCACATATAGCACAATGCCCAGTTAAAGTCGCGGTTCTGGACTGCTTAGACTCTTCATGTCAGGCCTGCTCGTCGACTCGAACGGGCACGCGCCTGGAAACCATCGAACCTGAGCTTTGCACAGTCTGCACATGACTGCTTGTTTCAAAGACAGAAAGATGAGATGAGACCTCGAACTAGTCTCGAATCATTCCGACTGCTTTCAACTAACATGGGTGGAGTTCAAGCCACCGTTCTGTGAATCGGGTTCAGTGGGAGTGACGGGTTGTCGATGAGGCAAAATAAGGCATATGGAAGTCAGCATGTAAACGAATGTTTATGAAACAAAGCTTGGCTGAGCAGATTGCTTAGCGGAGATTGTTGCTACGAGGAATGACTAAGACAAAGGGGTTGCCTCGTGTTGCGTGCCTGTATCAGTTTGCTGGCCACCTTTGACAGCTGCTTCGATAATTTTCGATGTACAGCTCGGATGGACCCGTCCAGCCTGGCCGAGTAGACGTTCCAGGTTCTATGGCAACTACTTTCTGTTCTTTCGTTCTTTCTTTTCCTGCACAGCTCGGGTACTATAAGATTACGATCTGAAAGCAGCAATGGAGCAATGCCTTTGCCAGCTTGACGCCGAAGGGTTCATAGAAGGCAGAGCCATGTGGGACCGAGGACTACATATTTTTCGACGAGGAGGCCTACACTCTCTTGGACAGTGGCTTGGTCTGGAAGATGCGCAATGGCCTAGGCCTAGATTGCATGGACTTCAACCGTTAACTGTCGGAGGAAGGGTGCGCTGCTATACTTGTGAGGTCTTCGCAGACGTAGCTGAGACGTCCTGCGAAGATTCAACATAATCTGATCAAGGCTGCTGCTCTACTCAGGCTCGAAGTTGCGGTGTCCGGAGCAGCCAATGCCGAATGCAGAGGAACCCTCCGACCACATTCCTGTTTGCGTGTCCAACCTGCAGCTACGCAGTTACGCTGCCCGCAGTGTAGGCATAACATGAAGCCAGCGAGGGCTGTTACTCCGGACAACAGACCAGTTACGTATCCGATTTGGCCGAGGCCACTTTCCAACGAATCGGCAAATGAATCAGCTGTGGCACTATTCCGCACCTTCCTGCACGGAGAAGTCGACATCAGTCTGGCTGCTAGCAAAGTAGCTGGTGGCTGTCTAGCTTCTCTTTGAAGCAGAGCCGCCACGCTGGCCCGAAGTTATCGCTCTTTCCCTGCATGATCTCGCATGCGCATGCCAGAAAAGGTACCTGGCCCTGAGCCACAAGCATTGCACGAGTGCTGTTGCTGTGGCATATTTGCAAGGGGATCGCAGCAGACCCCGTGCAGAACGTGAGCCAACTGCATTTTTTCCGACCTACTACATGTATGGTGAGCCTGCAAGTCATAAATCCCTCGCAGGTCCTTGGCAGCTGTTGTTGTATCTGCTTGCGTTCGACGCGGGGAGGCACGAAGCAGAGACAGCACGAGGATGTAATTCTGATGTATGTATGCATACATGTATGTGGGTATGTCGGTAGACGTTAATCGTTAGTGCATGCATGTGTGCATCTATGTGTCTGTGTGACAACCACACACGTACGCGGAAGCGTGCCTCAGCCTAAGGTGTCGTCCGTCAGTCTACAGGTATTTACTGGCTACAAAGTTTGGCATTCGAAGCCGAAGGCGCGCTCCCACCTCAGGCCTCCACAGAACCTCTGGCAGATTCAACCTTGATTTATGACAGAAGAAGGCGGTGGTGGAAGGGACAGGTTTGCGGCCGCTCATGGACACCATCGTTCGTGTGCCGACACAAAGTTGGACCTGCGTACAAACGACGAGCGGAGCGTCGTGCCTCTGAATCCTACAAGCCTAGCAGCTGCGGTTCTCCCTTGGTTCAAGTGCTCTGCAGCACATCAGTGGGGTTTTTCAGAGAGATAAAAAAAACTTGGGATTGTCGCCGGAGCCAGAGGTGTGTGTTGTGAACGTATGCTGAGCCAAGCGCAGCCAGCTCTCGGGATCTTTAGCTGTGATTGCTTCTTGACGAGCAACCCAGAAGATTCTTTAGCATCATGCATCTTTTGTGCCTGGGGCAAGCGGCAAACCTTTGGCTTTCCATTGCGGCCACGATGGGCGACTGCACTCCGAGTGCTCGCTGATACGCTCGAGTACGCTGGAGTATGCTAGACTATGCCTGAGTACGGTCGAGTGCGCTCAAATACGCTGGCTGGAGTATGCTGGAGTATGCCTGAGTACGGTCGAGTATGCTCGAGTATACTCCAGTACACTCGAATATGCTCCAGTACTCCCGAGTACCACTAACACAGCAATCTATGGCAGTTATCAGAAAGCATAGACCGTAGTATGCAATACCATAAAACAACAACATGTAGGATATATGATGATATATGTTATGCATTATTGTAGGGTGCACTACATATAAACTGTTTGTGATCTATAACGGAAATATGAAACTGTAGCAATATAGATACTATAATGTAACTTATCATATATATAGATAGACAGACAGATAGATAGATAGATAGATACCGTTTTTGATACAAAGTATGATACAGTACATAACATAAAGTACGTGACATATGATATGCTCTACTAAATATTAGTACTATTGTACAATATCTAAGTTCTAACATACCATATACATTCTCGAACAGTGCATATATTAATGTAACCAAGTACAATGTGACAGGATATAACAAAATACATAAAATACAGTATACTCATTGTTTAAAACGTTTGCTAGAAAGTTCTGTATATATATATAAGTATATGTGTTTGTTTGTAATATACAATATGCACTGTAGAAAATGTTATATAGCATTTAGTATGTAATTTATTATACATACGATACAACGTATATTATTATTTTCCACGCAATCTTTAATTTAATCTATGTTTTGCATAAAAATACATATAACTTATAAAGTATAGCATATAGTACGGTTGATATAAATCCTGCATTATCCATAATAAGTTACATAACATTACCATAACTCGCATGGTTTATGGTCCTTAAGGTAATGCAGGATTTATATCAGCAACAGTATGAACTACATGCTATAAACCATTTACTGTATGTATTATATAAATGAGCACATGTTGTATATACATGTATCAGTTACTTTGTATATGCCATAATATGTGGATAACATATTACATAATATTTACTCTCTGGTAAAGGTATCTACAATACAATAATATATATATATATATATAATTCGGTGTATGTACATATATACATATTTGTTGTAAGTTCCTATGAATCATTTACATTTTTTAATATGTAGTACAAAATAATGTGCCGGCCCTTTTAATCCCATCGGGGTATTTAATGCCTCTTTTTGGCTATTGATTCACGCCGGGACCAAACAAATGGTCGGCCTAATTTATGCGTTTTGTTTTGGCCGGATTTCTTTTTTGGTTTTGTTTTTCCCTTCTAGTCATGGTCAATCTTAAAGCAGCCACGACCTGAAAGCAGCCTCCCAATCCTGAAACCCTGGACCGCATTCCCGCGCATACCCACTCATACCCGGGGCCCGCAAGCATACTTTCTCGCACGCATACTCGCGCATACCCGCGCATGCTCCCGCATACCCGTGCATACTCGCTCATAGTCGTGCATACCCGCGTATACCCACACATACCCGCGCATACTCGCGCATACCCGGCGCTATCTAAGCACCGGCAGTCGCGCTTTCCCGTCACAGTGATAAGCTGTCCAGGTCGCCGCTGTTGGCGGCTGGTCAACAAGCTTGCGGGTGAAGCAGGCACCTGCAGCTTCCTTCCGCTTGCCAGTAGATTCTACTTCTAATGAGCAGGGGACAGGTATTCTGGAGCACAAGCCTTTTTTTGGCTCGTTTTCTCTTTCAATTGTCAAGTTTCATGATCCAGCGATCATGCGAGGGATATTGCAGTCAATCGGTACCCATGTCGTTCCCGGAGGCACCGCTTCGTTTCTTGCTGGCGCCACTCCGCCTGCAGCACACCCTAAGTGCGGTCCAGGCATGCAGAAGTGCAGGGTTTTGCTCGGAGCATACCCGTGTTTGCCTGGGCACAAAGCTCCTCAGATCCGGTGAAGATCGGGGAAGCTTTGTCGGCTTCAAGCAATCATTGACGTCCCGTTGCAGCCCTGTGCAGGATGTAGCTGCGGTGCTGGAGGTTGGAGCAGGCGGTCCAGAAAGACAAGGCAGGTGTTGCGAAATTCCTTTGGGAAGAAGGCTTGAAACAAGCCTGCTCACGAACCTTGTTCGAAGCTTCGGACCATCAGGACAGACAGAAGATGCGTTTCAACCGGAACCTGCGACGTCCAAAGAAGAGAAGGCGCTGAAGGCGCTCACTGGCACCAGTACGCCATACCGACGAAGCAAGGTTCTCCGGAGAAGGTTTTCAAACGGTCTAAGCTATTGCCGGTCATCAGACTTTTCGTTCTTCGTGCGTGCCGAGCTCCCAAGCTTCGTTTTGTAGCTAGAGGTGAGTTGAACTATGAAGTTGTGAAATCAGTGCACCAAGTATTGTCGTATGCCGGCGATGTCGCCTCTATAAGCGCACTCTTTAGTGTCTGTCACGAGGTGCATTCTAGCAGATCTTCTGCTGGGAACTCGGTTGCTTGCTCCATAACGAGCATGGTCGGCATTGGGATCCGAACAGAACAGTCGAGCAATGAGGAGACATGTGGTCATGTCGCCTGCGATGTTCTGACAACACTGCTAGCTTAGTATTGATACCCTAGGTTCTGCGGAGCCGAGCAGCTACGGATAAGTATGTCTGTGGAAAGCACACAAGATCTGCATTCGCGCTCCCCTGAACTGCTTCGAAGCTAAGCTGTTACACTTCTGCATCGTGAGCCAGGTCTCTGTGATGTTCTTGGAGCTCGACCTGGATGTGGCAGCTGCTCGATTTCATGCATTTTGTTCAGGGTTAATTAGGCACTAATTCCGTGAGAGGCGAGCGATTTTGATCGATTTTGTAGGGAAAGGTTGTAGGCATTTACACGAAACGGGCAGTACAGTAGCAGCTCTGCGCAGTTGAACAACGACCGCTACGCTTGAATGATTTCATTGCCTCCGCGCACTGAAATCATACGGCACGGCAGGCTAGACTTCTTGAACCTTTCTGGTGCCGGGCTGGAATGAGGCACCGGTGCTGCATTGGGAGGAGCATCTGGAAGAAGCTTTCATTCTGCGCCGGAGCCTGCAGATGAGACAGCACCGCACCACACTTGTGCATGGACATGTTCCCTGGCTTGCCGCATTGAAGTACATCCCCAGCGAGTTGCCGGAGTCGATTACCTTCTTGCTCACTAGGTGTAAGCAAGCACAAGTGCAAGTCCGGCAAGCATTTGATCTGACCAACCGGCACTGTACCTTGAGCTCCTTGCTTGAGGCTTTGGGCGCGTTCGTCTGCGGACCGTGGAGAACAACAGGGAGCTGGGTGCCCTGTAACCGTGTAGGATTGCTGGCCCGGCTCGTGCATTTTCGTCGGCGCAGCGCGGTATCGGTGCTGGTTGTGGAGCCGGATAAAAGAAGACATTCGCCAAGAGCTGTGTCAAGAGGCATGTGAATCTTCCTGTCCTGCGGCCGCCTGTGGACTGCGGAGTTTATGAGTCCCGAGGCCTGAGCTGCGCGTGCCTGAGCCTGCCGAGTTCCCTGTTGCTGCGGTGGGCTGTGCGATGGCGGCGCCGGCAGCATGGTGTCTTTTTGAGGAATTTTGCCTCTGCTGTTTCTGAGTCTCTGTGGTCTGACGTGGAAGTTTCCAAGCCTCAACTGCACGTTTCGGCAGGATGCTGGAGTCGTTCTCGGACACGGCGACGTCCTGACATTCGGAAAGGCCAGGCCTGGGCCTGTCGCCCAAGTGCAAACCGAACCAGGATAGGTGTATGCTTACAGGTTGTGTCGACACGCTACGTGCGGACCGTTGCATGGAAGCACGTTGAACACATGTTTGTGCACAGTCTAACGGGATCCACCTTCGAGGGCTTGTGCAAGGTTAAATGCAGCGGTTGACAGTTGCACAGCTTGCCTGCGCTGTGCGATGAACACTCCAGGCCAAGACTTCAACAAGCAGAGCCCATGAGTGCAAGCTGTAAGCTCTGGTGGACCCCTAAAGACAGCATGCATTGGAACCTGGGGTTTCAGTTTCACCACAGTATTCGGCCCATCCGGGTAATGCGTTCAGGACCCCCTCCAAATGTTAGATGGTATGCGCTGTGCTGGCTGGCAACTGATGTCAGATTGCAGTGGCGCTTTGCAGCAGCAAGAATGCCACCAAGGGTCGACGGGCAATCGTGAAAGATCCCGAAAGGTTACCCGAAAGCCCGAGCGCCACGGAATGTATTTGCAGGCCCCGACAGCCCTCGATCGGGCTGTCAATACATAGTCGGCCTTGGGAAACGCATTCATGGGGGGGTTGGCGGGGGAAGCCTGTTACAGATACGCATCGTAATTACATAATCGTGATCAGTGCAAAACCCACCAACAGCACCAACATGACCACCACGGCCTCTGCTTGGAGCAGGTCGCATTGCAGCTGCAGCGCTCGACGGAGGGTCACTACCAGCTCGCGGCAGGCATCGGAGGCCAGGAAAAACATGCATATGTCTGCACAAGTTCATCAGCTAGAGTCTATAGAGGAAAAGGCGATTATGAACCTTGGCTTCCCGTGTGTCTAGGCTCGTGGAAGCTGCAGGAAGCATCTGTAGAGCATCGTAGGTTGTCTAGGCTTCCAGCAGCAGGAAAACGGCTGATTTCCGATGTTGAACGCACCTGTCGACTCGAAGCGGCAGTGAAGATGAGGAAGAAGTTGGCTGTTCGGCTTTGCTGCGGCTTTCTGGCTTGCAGCTGCGAGGTATTGAAGGATCCCTTCACACTGAGCTGTCGCGGCGCGTGGCGAAGCTTTCCGAGGCACGTGCCTGAGGCTTGATGCAATGTTTCTACAAGCAGACAGTATCCCTCTCTCGTAAGAGGCGCTGCAGGCGCTGGTCACGGAAGCTTTGGAAGGCCCGGTCAAGTTGTTGCACGAGGTTCCACGAATCCTTCCATCCGTTTTCCATCTGATAATCAAGAAAGGCCGCAGGAAGCCTTGGCTGTCATGCTGTAAGGAGCAGTACACAGCCTCGGATTAGCATAATACCGTATACTGAGTCATGGCGAATCGGATGACTAGGAGTTGCAACTGCAAGGTCCCGAAACTGGAATACGGGTCCGCTGACATGCTTCAGCTGGCTTCTTCTTGTAGTCTGAAGTAATGCCTGTCTTCCAACTAGTGAAGCAGGACATATGACCCACTCCCTCTCCTGTGTTTGCACCAGTAGTTCGGCTCCAGGCCCAGGTCTGAACTTCTGCGTAGAATTTTTCGCTCCGTTTGAGCCGGCTCAGACCGCGCGGCCATCGAAGCTCTCCGCCGCCTTCGCGAGGCGTCCCAGCCCAGGAGCCACGTGACCGGCAGCATGCTCTAGACTTTAATAGGGTCTCTAGGAAGTTTAGGGTTTAGGGGTGTGCAATGGTGTGCAGCATGGCTCAATGAAGCGCATGAAACAACGAAGCCGAGCAACAAGATTGAGTCGAGTGCCCCGTCGAACATCAGATGATGTGTATGAATTCTGTGAGTCACTGGGTAGATGATTTGACTGGACTGGAAGCCAGGAGATCTCGCTTCTATTCCGCTTGGGAGAAGTTTGAGATGCTGGGACCCATGCAGGCGTGGCATGGCGTGGCACTGGGTTGTTGCATTTACACGCCGAATTCCGCTGCCCCGACATGACAGGTGGTATGGTGCATAGGTGGTTGTGACAAGAGCCTGCAGATTGCAATGTAGTCGCAGGAGAAGTCCGCGAACTGCAGCGGCGGCGACGTGGAAGAGGTTTGGGCGCGGCGACAATGCTACTCGCAGTCTCGGATTTGTACTTCGATCAGCGAGATGCGATGTCAAAATGTCCAGAGCACTATGCTCTGTAAGTGGTATGCTACTAGCACTGTGTTTATGCTAAGGCTCAGAGCCGTGGTGGCTTGCAAGTTTCCTTTACATCTGGGCCTGCGCTTGCTTGATCACTGTTGGTCTTCCGGTCAGGAGGACACAGGTGCGGTGCTATCTCCGATGACAGAAGAGGCAGCTGACCTTTGAGCGCAGTAGCCGTCGAGCCTGAGATTCCGTAGCGTTCGCTGTTTGAATGCATAAACTTGCAGGCTTCAGCTGAGGCAGTCTGGAGTGCAGTCTGTCACCAGCTGGACATGCGCTTCCTTGTCTCCTGATCAACAGGCTTTTTCAGGCTACGGCGTCAATGCCCCATGCGCCCCAGCCTTCGTCAGCACTGCTCCTTGCTCGCACAATCGGGCTGGACAGCACATGCAACTCGACGGTGCGATACGGTGCGATGGGCGAACCTTGCCATCCAGAGGCCGAACCCATTGGTACCATGCCAGCGCTGTACAGTTGAGGTGCTGCATCTGCAGAGCGCCTCGCTGCGCATCTTCGAACAGCGCCCGCGAGGCAGGGCTCACTTGCTTCGCGTCCCCCAAGAGTCATGCTGTGTAGCACCGAATAACTGTCAAGCCACAAGCGCTGGGCTTTCGGATATTTGTGGGAGCAGGGCCTTACCTGGGCCGTTCATGGGCGTCAGCAAGCTAGGCTTTGTCGCCAGTGCAAGCATGCACGTCAATGCTTTCGATCATTGCTGCCGCTGGTTAGGTACTCAGAGCCATGCAGTGGCACATGCTTCTCTAGAAGGCACCGGCGGGTTCAGGGCCCTGTAAAATGCACGTCCAGCATCAGGGAGCCTATTGTAGCACATCAGCACTCGGGGCATGTGCGTTGCCAGCTTGTGCATTCGAACTTGGATGGGATGAAGTGTAGCCCGGAGCCCCACTACTCGTGCTGAAGAGCGGATGCTCTGCCTCGCGAAAGTCGGAGGTAATTTGGCGGGTTTGTGAGCGGAAGGGTTTCGGGCCTTTCTTGTCTGTGTGGAAGAAGAGACAGATGTAAAGCGAGAGAGAGGTAGACACAGCAATCAGACAGACTCTATTAGTGACACTAGAAGTACAGCCTCACGTGCAATAGCGCAAGAGGTGAGGCACACCGGTTGGGCACCTTTGCCCACAAGCTTCGCCAGTGATACTCTCCTGCGCAGTCTTACAGCATTGGCCCAGCTCCTCGAAAGAAGCAGACAACGGGAGAGACAGCACTGTATGTTTCTGTATGGTGAGCGAAGAAACGAGTTGATTTTGCTCAGCAGTTCCTATAGCTTTTTCATGCTTTTTCGCCTTTCCCACTGCAACCCTCCGCAGGTGTCCACTTCCGCGTCCAGCTTTTCCGCGAGCGCCAAGCGCCAAGTAGCAACGGTCTCGCAGCGAGCCATCATGTCTGTACACAGTGCATGTTCGTTCGGATTAGCTTGATCATGGTTGCTCAAGAGGGCAGTACCCGGACCAAGTTGATCCCTTTCGAGGTGCGGCTGCAAGCTTGCTATTCACCTCGCCGCTTGGCCGCTACAACACTGCCACCGGTAAGAAGAAGGTTCTTTCAGTGAACTGGACCGCTCTTTCAACTGGAACGCTGTTTCAGTGAACTGGCCACTGGCTGAGGGATTGGGGGTCTGGTCACGGTTGAGTTGGGTGAGGTTGCATTGGATTGGTAATCGGTAGTTGGCTGGCTTATGCTGGGTGGAGTCGGGTCTGCATAGGTCACTGTCGGGTTTCAGTCAGGTCAGGGTTAAGTTGGTTTGGGTTGGGGTGGGTTGGATAAGGTTGGGTTAGGTTAGGTCAGGTCAGGTTGGGTCAGGTTGCGTTAGGTCAGGTTAGGTTGGGGTAGGCTAGGTCAGGTTAGGTTACAAGAGCTGGGGCGGGTTAGTTGGTCAGGTGAGATGACGGTAGGTTGGGGTAGGTGAGGTTGGGCAGGCTCGGCCAGGTTAGGAAAAGCTGTGGGTCATGTCAGGTTAGGTTAGGGTAGGTTGTGGTCAGGGATGGGGTCGATTAGGTTGGGTTAGGCTAGGTTAGCTGGGTAAGTTGGGGTTGGTTAGGTTGTGTTAGGGTAGGTTGGGGTAGGTTAGGTTGGGTTGCCTTGAGGCAAGTTGGGGTGGATTGGGTAGTTTAAGTCAGATAGGTCAGGCTGGGTTGGTGTAGGTTTGGATCAGGTTGGGAGGTTTGGTTAGGTTGGGTCAGGTAAGGTCAGGTTGCATTGCTCGTAGAGTAGGTTAGTGGGTCAGGTGAGATGAGGTTAGGTGAGGGTAGGTTCGCTGCTAGGGTAGGTCAGGTTGCTTGGCCAGATTAGATTAGGCCGTTAGGGTAGGTTGAGGTTGGTTAGGTTGGGTGAGGTTACGTTGGGCTAGGTTAGGGGAGGTTGGGGTAAATTAGATCAGGATGGGCCAGGTTCGGATAGTTGGGTTAGTTTGGGTGGATAGGCTCGTTAATTGGTCAGGTTAGGTTAGGCTAGGTGAGGGTAGGTCGGGGTAGGTCAGGTTGGGTCAGGTTAAGCTGGGAAGGTTGGATAGGTTGGGTTAGGTTGGGGTGGTTAGAGGGTCAGGTTAGATGTGGTTAGGCTCTAGGGTCGGTGGAGTCAGGTTGGGCTGTTGGGTCAAGTTGGGTTAGGTGTCGTCATAGGTTCTGTTGGGTTGGGTTAGGTCCGGTTAGGGTCGGGTGGCTTAGGTCAGGTTGGGTGAGGCTTGGGGTAGGTTGGGTTACAAAAGGTCAGGTTAGGAAAGTTTGGGATGGGTTGGCTTAGTTTAGGTGTTGGGGTGTTTGGCTAGGTTAGGGTAGGTTGGGGTCGGTCAGGTTGGGTCAGGTTATAGGTTAGGCTTGGAAAGGGAAGCTGGGTAGGTTGGGTTGGGAAGAGTTAGATTCGGTTATGTGAGGGTCGGGTAGCTTAGGTCAGGTTGGGTGAGGTTACGTGAGGTGAGGTTGGGGTAGGTTGGGTTAGGGTAGGTCAGGGTAAGCTGGGTCAGGTTAGATTAGGTTTGGTTAGGTTGGGTTGGGACAGGATAGGTTGGGGTAGGAGGTTACATGGGTAGGTTGGGGTAGGTTAGGTTGGGTTGGGGGGTGGCCCGCGAACTGTCAACTGGGACCCGGTTCCTGAAATAGGGGGGGGTCAGTTCACTGAAATAGCGTTTTCAGTTCACCGAGACGGGTTCACTGAATATACTCTCGTCCGCCACCGATATGTAAAATGATCCGTCTGGAGTCGCTTCTCTCGGCTATCGTGCGCCTGCAGCTGGCAGACATGGCTGCACTGGAGACTCGAAGCCAAATGCTGCAAATCGGTAAAGTTCGTTTCAGAAATCATGGCCACAAGGCCAGGATGCTGCATGATGCTGCCGTGCCAACTGAGTCAACTGAGATGTTCCCAGTGTTGCTGGTAGCTTGTGTACAGTTTGATGCTGATTTTATGTTGCAAGGTTTGCAAATTCTGCATTTTTGCTCGTTCTTATGCTTGTACGGTCTTGTACGTGTAGGAAGATGTAGCCAGATCCGGCAGCTCTCCTTCGCAAGGGATGTCGAGTAGAGCCCGTTGCCTCAAATTTCCAGCGAGTCGGAAGGTGGAGAGCACTTCTCACGTTGTCCTTGGCGCCTTGGCCAGGCTCCAGCTCCAGGCGGCCAGCCTGACACTCCAGTCCCGGCGGCCACCTGGTCGCTTTGGCCCTTCGAAGATCTGACCTGTCAAGGCTTTTTTGGCGCTTGTGACTTTGCCTCGAGTCGCCGAGGCTGCTTACTCCAAGGGCTACAGGTGGAGTGCTGCCAGCGCCCTGGTGAAGCGTGAGTTGCCAGTATAGCCAGTACAGACCAGGCACCGGTGTTGGATCCAGTCCCTTACAAACATCAGATGCATGACGCCATCCAGCTGAGGCTCTCCTCACACCGCAAGAGCTCAAGTCACCGGTCCTCCACAGCTATCTAGTTGATGACAGTGTAGGTTCGACGACTTCCTGGCCTGTGGAGTTGCAACCCCGATAAAAACTGTGAAGTCGACAGTCATGCCTCGGTTGAGCTGAGTGGCGTCCCATACAGGAGCCACAGACAAACATATTGAATCTATCGTCTAGAGTCCAGATGCGTCTACGTAATTAGAGGAAGACAGGCGCGCAACGCTGTGTACCTTGTAGATCGCAGAACAAGACTGTGACTGTTGTCGGTTGCAGCTAGCAGATCACACCGAACAGGAGCGACACATCCAACGCTTGCTGAGGCTCGACAGTTCTGCCTTGGTGCCGCTCCGGGCAGAAGGGTGTGAGCCACTATTCGGTGTCTGGGCAGCAAAGTGTCTTGTCGTGTCGCAGACCACGCTGGCAACCAGATTCGCTGTGACTCAGGGGTGAAGTTGCAGCAGCTGGCAGTGCTTTACCGCCAGCGCGACAGTGTGCCCTGCTCGGACACTCCTCGCTACGTAGGATTTTGCATCAGCTTTGCCCGCACGCCCGGCCTTGAGGATGCGCTCTTGCAGCTCCTGCGCTCGGTGTTGAGACCGCTGCAGGACCTCCGCAAATGCAGCGTCTCTATTCTGTTGAAAGTGGTAGGCAGTGGAGGGCAGTGGTAGGCAGCCAGCCGTCCAGCAGTCAACGGTGAGTCCTCGCCTTCTCTTCCCATCGTCTGCGAATTTCTAGATCGGCATTTCAAGAAGTCGGTCGAAGCACTGCTGTGAAGCAGTGGAGTGCATGTGAAGGCCGCTGAAGGTGCCGGCAGTTCCCAGAGGCCATGTCAATTTGCCTGTCCTGCCATTCCTTGGTTGGGATTTGTGAATGATTGGTGCCGACAGCTACAGATCGGCTCGCCCAAGGAAGGCAATCATACGCCTCTAACGACAACCCCGGCCTTGCATGTGAGTTCGATAAAATGGAAATGAAGCAGGAGCCGCAAGGCTTCTCCACTTGTTTATTCATGTATTCATCCGGCTTAAGCCACGAAACTTATAACTTATAAGTGCTTTCAGAGACTTTTTCCGGCCGTTGGCTTCCGTGCTGTCATGTCAGGCCTTCAGTATCATCCCTCGACCAGCAACAGGCACGCACCGTGGCAAAGTTCAGACTTGAGAGTCGCAAAGATTTTCCGCTCTGCAGAGGTGGCCGAGACTTTCGGCCTTGAAGCCAAGTGGAAATGTGGCTTGTCGCAAGCTCGCGGAGATTTTGTGCACGACTCGAGTGTCGTGGGGTCATGGGGACATCAACGGACATCATGGCGTGGCTCTCTAGTTCAGTCGAGTCGCAAGTGGAGCAAACTTTGCAGGTCCATTGTTTCGATGCTGGATTGGCGCGCCCAAGGCTTTCAAGTGATTGCACACAGAGCGAGCACGGTAGCTCATAGCAGCGCTGCGCCGAACCGCTGTGCCACTGCGCTGCTTTGCGCTATGTCTCAGCATTTCTCTCGCAGGTCTTTCTTCCCACGGACCCGACGCTTCGGCGCCGGCGCTCCCTGGGAGAGGCTCCGCACGGGATACACGGGTCCCGTGTCTCTGGTGCGTGGCTCCTTCACCTAAACATGTTCATGAGCAGTCGACTTGAGGAAGCACATTTTCTCATTCCACAGTTTCCACGCACAGTATTTTTGCACCTGTTCGAAAGCGTTATGGTGCGACCGCAGAGACCTAGTTACTCGTCCAGTGCAACTTCACCTCGGATGACCTGGTGTTGGCTGGAGTGCACAAACCCAACACTGCTACGGTCGACTTGTTGCAGTTACTACAGGCTGTGTGAGGTGGGTGGTAAGGCCACAGAGATGTGAAATAGCGTGTCAGTTCTGGGTTGGGAGCGGGGAGCCCATGCAAGGCACATGGAATTCATGGAATCACATGGACATTGTTCGTCCCTCCCCCCCCCCCCCCCCCCCNNGGCACATGGACAGTGTTCTGCGAATGCCACGTCTTGCCTGCGTCACTAGTGCACATAAGTGCACATGGCCCGGAGGCACGCTGCGGTCATCTTGAGGAGCAGAATGGCGTTGTCGACTTCAAAGCCATGCCTGGCGAGGAGCGGGGCATCGCGGGGCGGCATGGGGCGGCTTGAAGACGGCCGAAAATGCCTCAGTCACCCAGGAGTTCATCGTCATCGACTTTGGACACGTCAACCTTCAGCGCACCACTCAAAGCCTCGAGACGCTGGACTTCGGACATGTTTCGTCCTGCTATGTCGTGCTTCGCCTTCACAGACTCTAGGCACCATTCTTACAAAAGGCAGGTGCATGATACGTGCAGTGCCTAGGTTCATGAGTGTACATCGCAGAGTTTTTGACATTGATGCACCAGTAAAGTGCTCAGTCCAGAGATGCAGCAACGTAACTGCAACATGACATGAAACTCCAGGACTTGAAGCTGTGCGAGGCGAGATGGACGCAATACATGAGCGCTTGTTCGTTGGAGAGCGGGATGTGCCGGGCTACAGGGATCCTGCCAGGTGGACCTTCGTATGGCGGGCAAAACCGGCAAACTTACCTCTGTCCTGCAGCTGCCGGAGACGAAGGTGCCAGGAAAGCAAGCAGTAGCAAAAGCCGCGTGCGCGAATCGGGCAGGCTTCAAAGGGCGCCACCCCCACGACGATCCGCGTGGATGCCACACTACGCCAGGGCCGAGAGGGGACCCGCTTCGAGGCTTGGGGTTGCGCGAAGCACCGTATCTTTGCAATGTGCCGGCTGATCCGGCTGTCGTTCCTGCAGGCTTCGCTGCAACCATCCGGTGGTGAGCAACTGCAGATAGTTCTTGGCCGCAGTGACCTCACACGCATGCGCCGCAGATGCAATTTTGTCAGATAGCCGCTTCGACTGTGTGTTTTCTGTCTATCTGCGACGGGTTGCCGGGAAACACAACTCCTGCAAGCGGAAGCAAGAAGAAATAGCCCAAAACTCCACGCCCTGTCACGTCGTATCTAAGCCTGGATGTGTTGGCGGAGAACCGCAGCTATGCCAGCTTTGTCGAGGAGGCGACGGAGGCGATAACACTTCGGAGCACTTTATTTCCTCAACGCATGATGTTGGAGTAGATGTGGGATGTTCGGGCGGGGGTGGGGGAGAACGTTGAATGAAGCTCAATGGGTTATTGAGATGTATTAAGCGAGATTGCAGGATATGGACCGGTAGTATTCTGAGGGTGTCCGTTTCGACATACGGGTACCATGAATGGCATGTTGTGCATGGGCTGTGAGAAGTCTGACAGTAAGCAACGCCACGCAGCCACAGGGACTTGTTGTGGACTTCCTGCAGAGACTTTTCCCTTCGGGCCGCTGCAGGTGGATGACTCTGCACAGGAGGAGTCCGAGGCGCCTGATTGGCAGAGCTGTAGTTGCCGTGGCCCTCAATTCAGTGCATGGTTCTTGCTGTGCCTTGTTTCGCTTCTGGAGAACCCCTTCCATCCTGGCCCTCAGAATCTCTCTGAGTACATACTAGCAGTACTGCATTCACATTCACGGACAGTTTGCCAGGCCAGCTCCTTCGTCTCAGCCCGTGAGACGCACAGTGCCAGGATATGGGGCCTTGGGGACTTCGCTCAGAAACCTCAAGCAGAGGCTCTGAGCCCAAAGACAGCAGACGATTCGGCGACACTGAAAGCCTTGAGGGCCCGGCTACAATCAGAGATGGCAATATGGCATCCGGTCTGCTCTTTTCTTTCATATCTTTAGATAGACGGTTGAATGGAGTTGACACGTCTCCTTCTAAGAGTCTCGTGCACATCAATGCTGACATTCTCAATGCCTGTGCCACTGCCGGGTTCATGCACGCCTTCCAGGACACGCAGCCTTGAGGCAGTACCTTCGCCTGCGCCTGTGCAGGCAAGCGATTAGGCTCTAGATTAGACCTCCGGCACTACGGACATCCATGGAGCTTCAGCCCTTTCCGCCGAAGGCCTCCGTGCGGGCACGTACGCTGGCCACGCTGCGTTCTGCAAGCCAGCTTCCGGACTGCGAGATGCTGGTGACACGTTTTCTTACCTGTTCCGAGGGGGATCAACCTTCGTTTTTCTGCTGCTAGGACTTGCAGCCAAAGAAGTGGCCAAGCGGAGAAACAAGCACCATGCCCAGAAGTTGCTTTTAGACTTGGAGGTTCAGAAATGCTCGGGATATTGCGAGACTAATCGAATTCGCCCTGTGGAAGTACGAGCTTTCAGGCAAGAAAACATGTTTCCGCTGTTGGCTGTACAGGACCGAGGCCTTGCAATGTTGTCCGTCTGACACCGCGGGGGGCCGATTCAGAATCACGATTCAGGTTCGAGGGTCAAATTCATGTGAGAATCATGAAAGCATGCCTTTGTTCACCAAGCTATGCCAACAGCGCTATGCCAACAGCAATTCACCAAGAACATCGTGGCACGTGCCATCACCGAATAAGGCGAGATCAGAGGTCAGAACAAATGCCTTGCCATGCAGCGTGTACTCCCACATCCACACGCGGGTTTTATGCATTTTTCCATGTGCAAACTCACGTCCACGTTCACTGGCACTGCCCGGCTCAGGTCAAGACTCAGCCGGGCAGCCCTTCACATTACAGCGGCTCTGCTTTGACGATGTTTGGTGGAAGAGTGAAATCATGCCGTGGAATTGCGTTGAAAGGTGAAGGCCAGTCAGCAGCGAGTCCCACAACTGGCAAAACTACCTACCCGTCAGGTGGTCAAATCCGGCGGTGCTGCTCATTCGAGCGACGTGTCAGCATGCTACTTGTAGGATTCCTCCAGAGCCAAACGGACCATATTGATACGCATAGGCTGCAAAAGCAGCTGCAAACTTTCGTCAGGCTAGAAAATCATAAAACCCAAGCACTAGTAATAGTTCACACGTCTGCCTGCCTTGAAGCCTCCAGGTCCAATTCACTGAATCTGCCCCGGTGGCTGCACTTGCGCTCCAAGGGACTCTCCGTTGGCAACTTGAGAAGCTACCGCCTGGTCTAGAGTCCAGAGTTGTCCTAGCAGCACTCACCTGAGGGAGCAGCTCGTCTGACTTGCACCACCACCACCACCACCGCCCCCACCGCCCCCTCTGCCTCCGCCACCACCGCCACCAGCACCACCGCCACCGCCACCGCCACCACCACCGCCACCGCCACCGGCACCAGCACCAGCACCGCCAGCAGCACCAGCAGCACCAGCAGCACCAGCAGCACCACCAGCACCAGCAGCAGCAGCAGCAGCAGCAGCAGCACCAGCACCAGCACCGGCACCGGCACCGGCACCGGCACCGGCACCGGCACCGGCACCACCGGCACCAGCACCAGCACCAGCGCCGGCACCACCACCAGCACCACCACCGGCACCACCACCGACACCACCGGCACCACCACCAGCACCACCACAACCACGCTACTTGTACTGATTGTACTGCTACTGCCACTACGACGACGTCGCCGACGACGCCGACGACGGCACAAACCTATTAGGTAGGTTGCCATGCATTGAGCTTTTTGTTTGCTTGTTAAGCGTCAAACATAAGGAGTTGCATCTTTGCGAAGCTGGATCCCGATCTCCAGCTAGAGGCAGAGATTTATTTGATCGCTTCTGACACTCCAGCGACGTCGTCTAGGGACAAATCACCGCTGTGCGTTGTGCCGCAGCGAGAGGCACGTGTCGAAGGTTTTCATGCTGACACTGTCAACACTTGGACCTAGAAAGAGTCCCACCATCCATGCGCTTCATTGAAGGTTTCTTGCCGGTCAGTGGACATCGAGGAACGGCAGCTGTCTGTAGGTTTGGAAGGAAGGCTGGGATTCAGGCTCGAACGCTTGCTCTAAAGAATATACTTGCCAAGTACAGCCCTCCCGGCAGAAAACATTACTTGCGAAAACGTGCAGAGACTCATGACACATACACGTCGTCGCTTGTATCTGGTACGTACTCTAGCTCGCAGGTTACGACAGATCCAGCCGCAAATCCTGCCAGGATCTGCGTTTACGGTCACAGAACGCAGACAAATCAGTCGCTCTGATGCAAGCAGATGAAGCAAGAAGACGATTGGAGTCGATGGTTTGGACATGCGTTGGGTGCAGTGGCTATACTGAGAAGGGTGCAGCATCGGAAGTCTGGTCAAGTAGGTTCGGCAGGAGCAAGCGAGGGCCACAGACGAGTGAGAACAAATTGTACCCGAGCTTCGGCAGAGTTCAAATCAATGTGGGCATTTCTGATTTCTGGTAGTTGACGTTCTGCACAGGTACTCTGCGGAAGCTCTTTCGTCCTTGCCTGGCGCAGTGAGGCGGCATGGGGAGATAAAGTTTATGCTTTATTGGGTTGGCCTTTGCAGCCTTCACGAAAACCTTGAATTTCGCGGCGCTTCGTGAAGTGAGTTCGCCGGCACGAGCTTAAATCCGACGACGCTTCCCATAGCGCAGTCCCACGAGTCGAGTCAGAAGTTAGATTGACATGTTCGCACTGGTGTTAAGCCACTTGTGCGAGGCAGGCCAGCGGTCGGCACTGTCGATCCGGCTGAACCGAGCCACGTTACAGGCCAGGCCGAAGGTTTGCAGCGCTGTCGCTCTCGTCAGCGGCTTGTGAGATCTTGCGAGAGGTGCTGCCGATGCTGTTTGCGGACCTCGTCCCCTGGTCTGGAAGTTGGCAGAGCAGACAGCAGGGGCTATGCAGGGCTTCTAACCGGCTGAGGCCACCTGGGGCATTTCGGCTTGGCGACTTTGCGCTTGGGCCCAGTGCCCTTGCGAACCCGAGCAGAGGCCAGCGAACTCCGTACGAAGCGCTTGCATTGTATGGAGGGAAAGAGCCCCGAACCATCTTGAACTCGTTTTTTAGGCTGCCCTGGGACGCTTCCGAGCTGCGCCCGCTGGGCGTGGCCAGTCTGCTGATCGAGGTCGAGCAAAACCCACCTGCGAGTCTGCATGTGCATTGCATACTTACGATCTTACAGTCAAGGGCGGCTGGCAACTGCAGGTCGAGCTGCAATCTGCATCGTTTCGCTTGCCGACAGCTTGGGCAGCGCAGCAGGCAGCTGACTGCTGAGCTTCGACACTGTGAGAGTCCGAGAGAGTCCAAAGGAGCAACAGAATCTCCATGGCCGTGTAGGAAATCTGCGACTGGTCTTCACTTCAGTCTGCAGCTTCGAAGGACTACTTTGAGTTCTGCGGGAGCCCGCGGGAGAACGGCGCCGTCTTCTCGGCATCGCTGCTCAGCTGTGAGGCAGTCCACTGGTCCAAGTTTTCAGCTCCTGCATCGGTAGCTTTGCAAGGCTTCTGTTTGGATATCAGACAAAGCTCTGCCACACGTGCCGCGTTTCTGTACAGGCCGGCCTGGAGTTGACTCGCATCGCCTTGGAGAGCTGCAAAGTACAGCGTTGCGATGCACAAGTGCCGAGTGCAGTGCTCCGTGGCTTCGACACGCGAGATGCCATCTATTGGAGACGCGTATTTCCGCCGATGGGTTGGTCCTGTTCGCATCGTTTCCCTTCTTGTCGTCGTCCCAGGCTGTGCAGTGACTTCGGCCTTTCTGCAGCCGGTCGAACCTGGAATTTGGCGCCAAGAAGAAGCGGGCTGATCCTGAGGCACGATGGTCGCACCGCACTTTTCTCACGGACGAACATCTTGGCATCTTTTCCTTTCTGCTGCAAACATGGCAACGAGTAGTGGAGCTTCTGTGCGTCAGAATATCAGGCCCGTCGAACTGCAACCTTTCGACCTTCGCATTTCTACGCAGGACATCGGCACGGAGCCGAGTCCAGAATAGCAGGTACCGAGCTGCGACACCATCCTCCCAGGTGCCCTCCTTGCAGCTGCCAGCTCGCTAGCACGTGCCGAAGCACCCAGCGCAGAGCCCATCGAGGCCGAGGGATTTCGTGAGACGGTCGAGCGATGTCTAAAGCGTCTTTAGGTCTTGCCTTTGGTGGCGGTTTCAATTTCAGGAGCTGCTTCTCCGTGACCCTCATGCACCAACGGCCCCCTCGTCTTGGTGTCCGGGGCCCAGCGGGGCCTTGGCTTGAGCTCACCCGCTCTGCCCTGAAAGCTTCCCGAGCTTGGTGACCCTGCAGGCTTGGAGTTGGACGGCATGGTCGGGAGAGGAGAAGGATTTCGCACGCGACTTGACACTACATGCACGACCGGAGGAGTGCCACAGTGTGACGATGTGGATTGATGTGAGTGCATTGAGGAAGCAGGTCATCGACTTGCAAATCCTGGATGGTCGCTGGCCTCGAATGGAGTTGCCACGAATTCGTTCTGTTCAGATGACTGCTTTATCTGCAAAGCCAGGAATTTGACACAAGGCTGCATGGTGCTCTCATGTTTGGCGTCCTGAAAGCGCAGCTCCAAGATCGCCAGCCGGGCAAGCTTCTCGATGTCCGGATCGGCCTGTCATCGATTCACACGGAGTCTTGGCTTTTCGTCTTCGATGCTGTTCGCTGAAGCTAAAGCATGAAAGCTCTAGTGTCATTCCAGTGTAGCCGCCCGCCTGACGTGTAGCATGCAACTCAGGAGATTCGGACTGCAACTGGTCAAGCCTCAAGCCTGCTTCTCCGTGCCATGGCATTGACACAGGACATGTGTCAGGTCAGATTGTGCTCTGAGGACGTTCTGGGCTTTTGCAGAAGTTTGGATAGGCGTGCCTGCTGTAAGCACCGTCCCTGCCTGGCAGGCACCCAGATGCTCGAGTTGGAGGCTGTTGGGGCATTAGCATGTGATGCCTGCTATTGCATGCTATTCAGGTGGAGTCCTACAATCGCAACCTTCGCGTCATGGAGCCAGTGGTGCTTCCGATCAGTGGCTTGGTGCAGAGCATCTAGGCCGGCATGATGCACAGCTCTTAGCTTTCAACTCAGGATTGGACGCCGAATACGAAGTACTTCAGGGCACATCCTCCTTCCGTGTGAGCTCCAGGCGGTGGGATTTGGAATGCAGTGTGCGAGGTATTGGAGCGCAAACCAAGCGGCAGTGTTTTGGATCGGCCCTTGTTCAACAGCTTATTGTGCGGTGCATCAAGAAGTGATACTCAAGTTTGGCTTGCAGAAGATCCGCGGCCATGGCATGCCAATGTGATGCATTCCGCGACGAGCTAAGATTGCTACTCGTTGGTCCCAGCCACGGCAGGGAGAAGTTGCATTTGGTGATCACTCCGATCTTTATTCGCTTGGTGATGTCACTTGGCGCGAACCACCAATGTTTGGTCACGGCATAGTCCAGCTACGCCATGAGGCGATGGAGTTTTCCACTTGAGGAGTCTAAGGGTAAAGGCGCGAAAGGTTTGTGGTGCAGGGTTGTTTGGAATTGAAGTCCAAGGCAGCTTCAGGATGAGCTTGCCGCAGATGTACCGACGGCGCAGCGGCAGTCAGCCACACGTTGCAAGTTGGTCCAGGCAGAGTCTGCCTTTGATTTCGTTCGTGCTTGCACGTGACAATCGGGGCAGCGAGATTTCCTGAAACCACAGCACATACTGCAAGATGTCCCTCCCTGCATGTGTCCCATCTGAGGCATACTTGCCGCTGCTCAGATGAACAATAGAGACGGGCAGAGTCAGAGGGGACGGTCTTTCATTGCCTTTCATGTTCAAGACTGTTTAGCTGCATCGTAACACAGGCCAAGGCTCTCCGAGGATTGTCCTCCAACTACCTCCAACTTATGCGAAGATTGGCGGCCTTAAAGACGGACATGTCATGTGACATCATGTGACCGGCCAGAGTGCAGCCACATGACACACCTGATGCTGCTAGTTCGGCCATTCCACCGCTTTGCCCAAGCATGTTCACACCGGGTTGTGAAGCTTGTACATGGCTTGATAGTTGTGAGTTCATATCTGCCTGCATGTATGCGTGTAGATGCGGGGAAGACCCAAAGCAAGGACTGAGCCATGACTATTGAAATCCTGCGTGTAGATGGGGGGAGAGCCCAAAGCCACGACTTAGCCATGACTTAAGCGCTTGCCTGTAGGTGCATTGTCGCTCTTGAAGATCTCCAGGTCTTTGAAGACCTTAAAGGTTTTCGAATCCGCAACGTACTGAGGCTGATTACAGGATTGAACCTGACTGGCACCGCCTGCGAGGCGCGGGTCCTGCAAAGCGCCCTGTGCGCCCTGCGTCTGAGTGCCTGACGAGGTCGCAGCAGGATGTACATGCATCAAACTTCCAGCAGCCAAGGAGGCACATTGACAGTGACAGCAACACTACGGGTCTCGTCGTCTGCACTCGTCCCCCGCTAAGCTAACATCTGCCGTTATCTGCTAGGTGCCGCTCGATGCACTCCTCTACAAGGACCTTTGCCGCACATGTTTCTTCACATTTGTCCGCGTTTGACGTCTGGGCCCCTGGGCAGGACAGCGCGGAGCTGCGAAGCAGCGAGGGAGACCCGGCACTTCCGCTGAGGCGGGGCCCGGCCCGGCCCTGGCTGCTTGCCGAAGCTGTTCCGAGCGAATTTCCGGCTAAAGCTTAGCTTCCAGGGACTGCAGTGATGTGAAAAAGCCCATTTTATAGCAAGTCGAATTCGTCTGTTGTTGGGTCTCCGCAGCTGCCTTGCGGGCGAGGCTTCATCTAAGCCGGCGCCTGAACGCTCCCTTCATGGCAGAGCCCCGCCTTCCAGCTGCAGAGGATTCACTTTCTGGGTGCTTAGTTATAGTTGAAAGCAAGACTGCAAGACTGCAACATACATAATATAGGTCCACTCATGTCTGAATATTTTTTGCTGTGAGCCTGTATCATTAACTGAATACTGGAAGCACGGGGGACTTTATCGATTCATCAAGCCGCGTATAAAGCCAGAACTCATTATGAGTCAAAGGCTCCTGGCAGTGCGGCGAGTCGGAGCTCATCGCGCAGCTGGGCCAGAGCCACTTGACTACCTTGAAAATGCTCGGGTGAAAGCATTGCATCAGATTTTCGAGCGGCGCTCTACTGAATCGAAGCCAAAGCCTTCAAATTCAATGGCAAAGACACTGGCGGTCTCACCACGTCCCTGCGGTCAGAATCCCTTTGCCAAGACCCCGCTGCATCCATGGGCCAGCGTCTCCTCGTCACTTCTAGGCAGGCAGAGACAGACGACGGAGACGTTTCTGGCTGTGCTCTTGTCCTGCTCACTGCGTGGATCCATGTGCAGGGTTTGCTTCGCGAACTTGACGGATGTGACACTTCAATGGCGCTTGCTTAGGCTCGCACGAGTGCAGGGCATCAAAAGCTGTGCGAAAGTTGTTCCTGTGCCTCGCACCTCCGACCGAGCATGGCCGACCCAAAAAAGCCAGCGAATTGACTTGAGAGGCCAGGATCGTACAGCAGATTGTCGGACCATGCACCCGAGAATGGCGAGGTCATGGAGGCGCTTAGAGATATGAATACTAATTATTAGCAGATTCTGTCGTCCCCAGCTCCCCTTGCAGATAAGTCGACAGTTTCATGATATGTTTCATAATTGTAAAACGCTTCGCGTAGTCCGCATCTGCCCGGCCGCAAGTGAAGAGGGCCGATAGAGTTTTCAGCAGCGACGAGATTGGGCCCACTGCATGGGCACAGATCGAATAAAAAAACCTGTCGATCCTTTGTCCTACGCCTGCGATGTGTACGAAGAGCGCAAACGCACACACCTGCAAACTGCGACCCTCTGCCGGCAGCAGGGTCTTCAATTCAATCCCGGAATCAATCCCCCTCATAGCCGACGACGTCAGTGGAGGGGCCGCGAGGAACTGAAGGCACGGAGACAGCTTGGAAACCAACATTCGCCATTGCTCGCCAACCGCACGGACGCTTCTGCGGCCACTGAGCGGCTCCTTCAGTGCCTCATTGCCCCTTTCAACGGGAGAATGCTGGCGCCATCTGTTCACGCCTCTCTGCCGAACCCGTGAGCTCGTTTCGGACACAGTGTGGTACCTGACCGCTAACGTCTTATCGCTTTCGGGCTGCTGTGTGGGTTTGCCTTGAACTCTGCCATCCTCGCCACGCGGGCTGCTTCTGGGGCACGTCGCGCCTGGGTCGGGGAGCTCAGAGGCGACTGCAGCCCGTGAGATGCAGGCCTGCCTCCTGGTGCCTCGCTGGCTGTGCCCTGCCCCTTTTGAACAAGCGTAGCCGCTCTAAGAGGCCCACCGGCTCCGCATTGCGGACTTGGTAGCTTGGGCGTTTGGGAAGGGGGGCCAGAAGCGTTCATCCCTGCCCCACCCTGGTTGTAGTCCAGCTTCTGTTTCTGGGTGCAAGGTTTTTCTCCCTCACGTGGTTTTTCCTGGCATCCATGTGATTGTATAGACGGACACCTTGAACTTGTTCTACATTATCTACATTTTCAACCGCAGAGTTTTTGTCTCCGAAGTCGTAGCTTTGCTAGATGAGTAGAGCGACATGAGATTTCACCATCGAGCCTTGGGGCCGTTCAATGGTTTCACAGACTGGGGTGGGGTCACCGGGGTGGGGATTAAGAGGAAGGGAGACAGGAGGTTAACCTCTGACCGCTTGGGCCGGGCCGAGGCGAATGTAGATAGCGGGGAGGCTGTTGCATGGCTTTGGAAGTGGAAGGTCCCGCAGCCGCTGCCGGTGGATGCCTCTTGCCTGGGCTTTCCTGAGGGTGCGGGCGCGAAGCCAGGCCGACGAGCAAGTACCACTCCGACGATGCAGGAGTGCTTCGCCTGCTCGCCTGCTTGAAAGGCGACGGAGACGGTGACTGCCTCGCGGCAAGGCGGCGACCTGAGGAGCACATCGGAGCACGAATCATCAAACAATCATGAGCTTGCACGAACTGTCAGAAGCGAGATCCGCGACCGAAGTTTTGGAAGGCAAGCAGTGTCGCTGCCGCAGAGCGCGTTGGCTGGATCGCCTTCGGGCTCCATGCCACTTGGCCGCGATCGGAAGAGCGGCGATCTGCGGTGCTGCGCTGCGGTGCTCTTGCCAGGCCCTTGGCTCTTCTGCAGGTTCGGCCAGCGAGCCCAGCAGGCGTCACAGACTGGGCTCACACGGCAGAGGAGATCACGCGAGTCATGGCTAATCATGATGGCTGTGGGCCTGAGCTCACAAACCGAGGGTTGAAAGCATTCTAAAATTCCCCTACTGCGTCGCATGCACTGCAGAGACGCCAGGGGCTCTGCCCGCAGAGACGTTCACATGGAGCGAGCCGGTTCCTGTCTTCTTGCGCAGCTTCTCGTCCTGTGCATTGATCTAAACGTTCAAATTGTAATGATTAGTTGTAGAAGCCTGATGAGCATGCTGTTCATGCCAAAATGGGTTCGAAACAGCTCAGATGTCAAAGCAATTCAGACGTCAAGCAAGTTCCTCTTACATAGTTCAGCTGAGCCCTAAATCAAGCGCACGTTGTTATAACTGACCCATAAGTGTTAGGAGGAAGCGAGAAATGCACCAGAGCGTTCTCAGGACACCCTGAGCCTGTCGCAGCTCGACTAATATTGGCGACACTGGCACGAACAAGGGTGCTAGTTGTGAAATCGTTGTGAACCTTTGCGCTTTGCGGGGTCTTCGTGCAATTGAAGCACTGCGTGCGCAGTAGTGGCTTTCGAGAAGTCGGATTTCTCACGGCCAGCCCTGCAATTCTAAGGTACCTGGGCGCCGAAGGAGCACCCGAAGTAGTGCCGAAAGCTGAGCCTGATCTTGTTTCTTTGCGGTGGAGTTGCCTTGATCAGGCCCCATAAGACTCTGACACTATTAGGCAGAGGATGCCAACTTGAACCGAAAGTAAGGTGTCGTTTGCAAACATGGCACAGAATCGCGTGAGGGCCTGCATAAATCTAGTTCAATCCACAAGCCGTGACCGTGTGTTGCTCTTGCGGCAGGTTACGAGCATAGAGTCCGGACAGGGGGACGGGGACCTGTTGCCTCTCTGCACTGGAGCTTCGGACTTCTAGCGGAATTGTGTGCGGCCCTGAAGTCCCAGGTTTCGGCGCTGCCAAAACGCCTCAGGCAGCTGTCCCTTGAGATTCCGTGTCGTCGAGGTGCCATGTGCAACACAAGAGTTCAAACTCCTACCTGATTTATCGAGCGGCCACGGTCGCATTACCACAAGCTGATCAAGTCTCAAACTGCTGTACAGTCGAAACTCAAGCCTTTAGGCTTGCCTCTTTGGCTTAGCCGGAGTCGGGAAAGGTGTTTTTGCCATGGTTCCACGATGGTTCTGCAGGATGCTGATCGAGATAGAACTCTTGAGACTTTGCGGGATGCTTTGTTGTGAGTGCCTTTTGTTTGCTTCAGACAGCAGGCACTCTGTAAATGAATTTTGCAGGAGGGCGGCCGGCAGACGCTTTGTGCAGAGCCACCACTGCGACTTCGCAACGGCTGCCCCGTGCCGCCACCCGGCCGTCACGAGAAGCCAACAAGACTGAAAATTGTGATTATCGATTGCTTTGTCATGTTGTTCTGAAACGTGACATGTTCATGCATTGTAGGAGAGGAAGCTCAGCCGAGGCTCTTACTTACCTTCGAGCCAGAGCTTCACCGTGAGGTGCAGATTCCGGAAAAATCGCACGATGAGCATGAGGAAGATTAACTAGCAAAGCGAGAGCCAAGAACCCTCGAACCGAACCTGGTGCCTCTCAGCAGGAGCTGGAGACCGTTCCAGCAGGAGCAGTGCGAGTCGGCTCTTCGGCAAGATTTTGTGGTGTTGATTTTGATTGGTGTCTTGGACTCAAGACTTGTGCTACTGCATCCCGCCCGTACTTTAGCTCTGCTTTGCGATCCGGCAACATTGTCTACTGTAGCAAATGAATACAATAGGAGGCTCAAGTTTTGGTTCCTGGTGACAGGGGTGCTGATGATGGACCTGGGCAGTGCGAAGAAGCTTCCTACATAACCCAGGTGCCCTGGCGAAAATTTTCGATGGGTTGGGCGGATTCCTGGCAGTGGTCATCGCGGCCGCTGGGGATGCTGCAGATGCTGAGCTGGGCGGCGGCGGTGTCGTGGCTCGTGCCGAATGAAGGGAGAGCAAGGGGACCCGCGAGATTTCAAGGCTTGGATACGGAATGGCTTGGGCAGGCGTTTTGCAATGTTTTACATTTGCAGGACCCAATGTCCCGCCTCGAAGCGCCGTGACGCTAAGGAGCTCTGTCCTGTCCGTGCAGATTCGCCTGCGGCTCAGCGAAGTCACGCATCCGTGGCCTGTCGTGGCCCTAAATATTTGGTGCAGAGACTATGCAGTTTACCGAACGAAGGGCACCAGCAACTTTTGCGGGGCCACGCCAGAATACACCCAAGCCCGACTCTGCGCAAACAGCAGCCACTTAGAAACTGAACACAGAAGCTTTTGCAATATCTTGCACATGGTCCTATGTCCAAATCTACACGGCTTAGCCACCTGTTGCAAGGAACGGCTTTCTGTGGTGGGAACTGGATGGCTCTCTCCGGCACATCGTCCTACCACAGGCATCACAGCAATCTTCGACGCGTTGTCAGGTGTAGCTTAGTTTGCCCAGTCAGCATCTGGACCCTGGATGCAAGTCTACTCCTGGAGTACCGTTGCCCGGCGCGCGTCTGCGTAGCATCGCAACGTTACACGGCTTGAGCTGACATTGCATGCAGATTGCATACGCTCCGCAGATTAATTTTTCCCCTCATAGTGAACCGCCCTGCCAAACATAAAAAATGTATTCGCCCTGAAGTAGGTTTTCTAGCACTAGGGTGTCTGTTGTAGCATCTTCACTTATGTCACATATGTCCTGCTGGACATCTATGCTCTTCCTTGGGCACGCCGTAATCCGGGCAGTCTGTTCCTGCGGTCGCTGCAACCTGCACTTCCCGGGCAATGCCTGCAGTCCTACAGTCCTGCGGACCTTGCTGGCTGCAGTTCTTGCAGTCAACTTAACTCATACATTCTAGTATACACTCACTCTTGCAATCGTAAGGTTTCGGATGCTGGCATAATCCCTAGGCCCCAAACCTAAACAATGAGAGGGAAAGGAACTCCGCTCAAACGTTCTAGCACTTACTCGCTCTTGCAATCGTAAGTGTTCGGGTCATGGGTTAATCCCTAAACCTAATACCTAAACTCCGCGAGCGAGAGGAGCGAGAAAGTTGGCTTCGATACAGTTATCGATCCTAAGCCTCCGCACTGGAAGGATCCCAAGCGTCTCCCGAGTGGCCCTGGTATCCCTCAATCTACATGAATCTCCTCTTGCCCTTTTTAAAACTCCTCTTCGGGCGAATTCCGGAAAAATGTCCTTCCGGGATTAGGTTTTTATACTCGGGTGGCCTCTGTGAACTAGTCGTAGGAAGTGATTAGAAAGATAGCCATATTCTCAAACTCTGCATCCAGGCTGACATTACCACTGGATCGACAATGCTAAATCTTTCACATGGCTGCTCGTGATTGACAGGGCACAAATGCCGTGGAGCTGCGTCGTACAGAGGCCACGAGTGGCCTTGCGAGCTGATAGCAAACGAGTTCGTGTGCTTGAGATTGAGACGAAATTGAACGTTGCGGCACGAGTTTTGTGCACGGTAAGGTGTTACAGGACAGCTTACTCTTTCACAGGTTTCGTGCCTTGCGAGGCGGGTGTCGGCTTTCGCTGTCTCCGTGCAGCAGCGCTGCCGGGTCGAGGTTGCCAGGCCGGGGTGCGAAACTAGTGTCCCCGAAGCCCGACAGCACACCATTATCTGAGTTGTCTGTTCAATCTTCTCAGCTTGTGAGTGCCGAGCCATCGTTGAGAGTGCGTTCGACTGCCGAAGGGCCCTTGAGCTACGCAGGAAAAGAGTAGAGCCCAAAGCGCTGCCACTTGCGGTTTTGCATGGTAGCGGAGCCCTGGCGACGGCTAGGGTTCCAGAAAGAAGCTACCTGAAGGCGGTCGGACGCGACCGGGAGCTCGACCTTCAGGTCAACGACTTTTGCCCGATCCTCCCGAGGGTGACGGTGATCTTTTAACGGTTTTGTGTACATCGAGTCTGGCTACCAGTGTGCTTGGTGTCTAAGTTTTGGTTTTGGGGCCTTCCGGGCCCGACTCAGGAGTGATCTCCTTGGTGCCATGGCCGAGACGATGGCTACGAGAATGCCGCGGACAGCGGCCACGGAAGGAGGAGGCAATGCAGTTGCTTCCCGGGGTTCGTCACCACTGCGGGCCAGATCGCCCCGGACTCCACCATATGGAGGTGCAGGCCTTGATGGGTCTGGCGAGGCCTCGGCAGTGAATGGGGGGAAGAAGTTTCATGATTTTCGAGTTGAAGCAGCTCCTGTGTGGGATGGAGAGAATCCTGAGGCTGAGTTCAGGCAGTACTCTCGGGCTTTGAAGCTGTGGTTGATTGAGGCAGAAGCCAGGTTGCCAGCAAACTTGATCGGCAAGAGGATAATGGATGCGATCCCTTTTGGATCGCGACTGGCAGCACTTCTGTCCCAGCTCAGCATCGACGACATCACGTCGGACACCGGCTACAAGACGATCTTGCGGATCACTGAAGAGCACCACGAGTACCTGAAGGATATGAAGCTGGAGCAGTCGTTCGAGCAGGCCATCTTCCGGGGGAAACGGCGGCCGGACCAGTCGATCTCCGGGTTCCTGGCCTCGAAGAAGGCGGCTTTCAATGAGCTTCGCCGCCAGGGCCTGGACCTCCTGGAGACTCGGGCGGGCAAACATTTGCTCGGCCACTTGATTATGAAGCAGGGGCAGTTCACGGATGACCAGCGCCAACGCATACGTGTGTTAACTGATGGCAGCATCGACTTCCAGAAGGTGGAGAGTGCTATTCGAAAGATTTTCAGTGACAGTATAGAGCACCCTGGCAAAGGTGGAGGACGGCATACCTATTGGGGTGAATGGGAGGCTGATGTTGCACTTGAGGAAGAGTATGACGAGATGCCGTATGAGGACTATTTGGCGACTGGCCTCGAGGAAGAGGAGCACGGCCTCTTCGAGGACCTCCTGGAGATGGATGATAATGGAGAAACCTACATGGTCCTAGACGAGGCCTTGCCCCCGATGATCGACGAGGCTGAGGCTGTGGAACTTGCCGGCTCCTACTTGAGCTTTGTCTACTATGAGGCCTCAGACCGCTTGAAGGGCAAGGGAAAGGGCAAAGGCAAGTTTGCCGCCAAGGGCCATGGGAAAGGTCATGGAAAAGGGAAGAAGGGTTCCACGGGAAAGGGACCTCGTAACCCTCCGGGTGTTTTCGGCGTCTACGGCACCTATCCGGACCACCGTCGAGCTCTTCGTGATAGTCGGGCCGCCCTGGGGTTTCAGTGGAAATTCTGGAAAGGGCAGTGGAAACTATGACTCGAGACCACGCGTCTCCCTCAGCGAGCTGAAGAGCAAGACCCGCTGTCACCAGTGTAAGCAGATCGGACATTGGTCGAGGGAATGCCCTCTGAAGAGACGGCCGCCAGCACCAAATCGGAGCTCAGGTCAACCTAGCACAGCCATGTTCTTTGTGAACCCGGGCGACAGCAGCTCGACCGGGTCAGACCCGAACCTCGTTCCGATGTGTGGAGCATACATGAGTGAAGTGCCTGTGTTTTCTGAGGAGGTTTTGGCAGGGTTCGATTCGTTGCAGAGCTATCTCAGCTACACCTTTGCATCTACGGTTGACCAGGAAGGCCATGCACTAGTTGATACAGCAGCTCAGCATGGTTTGATCGGAGCAGAGACCCTCAAGTCCCATGACAAGTTGTTGCAGGAACGATATGGTTTGTGTGTTCAATACTCCGGAGAAGCTGGTGGGTCTGTTCGAGGTGTTTGTGGGGCTGAGCAGGAGACGAAACTAGCCTACATCCCCTTGGGCCTCTGTGGTATGTCTGGTGTTTTGAGAGCACAGGTAGTACCAGGACATGTGCCGTGGCTCTTGCCCGTCTACTTGCTGTCTGCTCTGGGAACTGTAATCGACCTCAAAGGCCTCCACATGTACTACACGCGTAGTGGTGCTGTGCAAGAGCTTCACCGCAGACCAACAGGGCATGTGTCCGTGGACATCATGGAGTTTCCTGAGAAATTTTGCATCCCCGACAACTATCGGTTCGAGAGCAGCGAGGTCTGGTGTAGCAGGCTTGGGATAGTAACGTCCCCGGAGCTCACCATCCTCTATGCATCCACTGGACAAGTTGCCCATATGCCTCCGTCGGTGGCGCCGCTTCTTGCTGCGCTTGTCGCTGGGCTTCGGCATGCAGGTGCTTATGATGCTGCAGCAGGTGATCCAACAACCTCGACTTCGAGAAGCCCGGGTCCTCGCTTTGAGACGAGAGCGGCTGGAACAGAGAGCGTTGGATCTGCAGCGCCGGGAGTCCGCTTTGGTGGCGGCAGCCGGTGGAGTCAGCACCACGGTGCCCAAGCTTATGCTGCCCATGGACGACCAGGGACAGCAGCGACCTGCAGTGGAACATCGAGGGCGCTCCAAGTACCTGGCACCCGTTCTTCGTGCCAGCCCGACCTGTGCTCACAACACTACGAAGCACGGGGCCAACGCGGAGTGGTCGTGGACAAAGTGTTGCAACTGTGGGAGTACGGAGATGGTGCCCAAGATGACCATCGACAAGATGTCGGAGTGGAACGCGGTGTTGGTGCACCAGAAGCCGAACTACACCACGCCACAACAGCGGAAGGTCGAGAAGGAGGAGAAGAAGAAGCCAATGCGCGACCTCGCGTCAAGTTCGGCAGCACCACCACTAGGACCTATGTCGTCGATGGGTCCCCGACCGAGGCGATCTCCGTTGGCAGACGCAGTCGCGGCACTCCAGACCCACGTGATGAACACACCCGGGGAGTCCTCCGACGACCAGGCCTCGGACATCGAGATGGATGGGTGGCTCCAGATGAAGAAGGACGTCGAGGGCTACGAGAAGGAGATGGACAACCCTATGTGGACTCAGCGGTGTCCCTTGTGTCCCGGGATGGCGCACCATGGCGCACCTGATGTGGCACACAATCGAGAGGAGGTACTACTGGCAGTGTCGCAAGGGGGAGAGGAACTGCAACTACCGGTGGCCGGAGGAGACCGACTACCTGACGCCAGCGTTCGGGACCAAGCTTTGCTTCGAGTGTCAGCAAGAAGGTCTTGCGAAGGTGAACGTGCAGGGACGTTGGGGTTGGAAATGCCCGGCGTGCAAGGACTTCACATTGGAGCTGGACTTTCCAACAGTGCTGGGAGATTTTCTGCATCAGGGCGGCTACGACATGGAGAAGACGCATGCAGCCCCGGCCACGCACGACCTCCGCACAATGGGACCAATGGCTTCGTCTTCATAGGCTGGCTTGGTTCCACTCCGGTGCAAGAGCAGACTGGGCTCAACTTGGCTGATGTTGAGAAGACTTTGGATGTGAAGAACACGTTTGCCTGTTGGTATCATGGATGTCAAGTGCCTCCCTCAGCCGGCCTTCGCTTGAAAACGCCACTGGGAACCCGTATCATTGCTACCTGCAGTGGTCGTGGCCAGTGGAACTTCTTCTCGATTGAGCGGGCGGCTCAGTCTGAGTATGACCTGGGGGCCTACATGACTGTCCTCGTGTTACGTGTTACAGGAGGTGAAGAAGGAGTTCGCCGACTATGTCACAGACCAGGACCTCGACCCGATTGAGGTGACGATGTCAAAGAATGAGAAGAAGGAGCTGATGACAGCTCTGAGTTGGCTGAACGATGGCGGTGAGAGTTACTGGGACATTTTGGAGGATCCAGATGTATGGAACAGCCGTGACCTTGGTGAGGATGAATGTGACACCTTCTCCACAACCACCAGACAGGCGAAAACTACTGATGTGGAATCCCTCCAAGCACAAAGTACCATCAGCCGGCGACCCAAGGTTCCTCCAGCGTCCGAAATTCTTGAGCTGGGGAGAACTCAGTACAACCGTTTTCCTTGCAGCTTTGAGATGCATGTTTGGGTCAGTGAGCTTCGTGAGAACAACTGGGTTGTGTGTTGGCGAGAATACTTTGGCTCAGTTCTGGTGATCAACTTGAATGCCAAGACATCGGTGATGCCTACAGTGGGACCAGGAGCTCGACCAATTCGGTGGTCGGCTTGCACCACTGGAATGGATGAATGGACATGGGTGGAGCAGAGGGCCATGGGAGCCTTCGACCCACGGATTCGTGACTACGAGAAGATCATTGTGATTTACCGCTATGCCGTTCCCGGTCCGTAAGCGCAAACCTATGTGACGACCGCTGACATCACCAATCAGGAGAAAGCGGCTGTCATGCGGACCCATGTGAATCTGGGACATCCTCAACAGCGAGAATTTGTCCGCCTTCTCAAGGCGGCGGGCGCCCGAGATGACATCATCAACTACGTTCTTCGAGAATTTGAGTGCCCGGGATGCAAGGTTGAGAAAAGACCTCCCACTCGACTTCCAGCAGCCACGCCGAAGACCTACGATTTCAACGTTGTCGTGGGGGTGGACATCCTCTTCCTGCACGGCGAGAACAACAGGACTGAATATCCGGTTCTCAACATCACATGTTGGGGAACGTTGTACAGCACGTTTGGTCTTGTGGACCTTCGGAAGAGAACAGCAGAGCTCACCTGGCTGACCTTTGCCCGGCTGTGGCTTCGAACGTTTGGGGCTCCTCAATACCTTGTGTATGACCAAGGAAATGAATTTGTGGGGGCTCGCTTTCAGCAAGGGCTTGAGCAACATGGGATTTGCCCAGTTGAGATCAGCCGGGATGCACCGTTTGAGAATGGGGTCACAGAACGACGAGGCGGCTTGTTCAAAGACCTCTACTACAAGACCAGGGAGCTCGTACAGCCGCAGGACCCCATGGAGGTCGAGATCATGGTCTTCGAAGTGTCGTGGGCACTCCAGACCCTGATGAACCGCTCAGGGTTTTCCCCAGCACAGCGTGTTCTGGGAAGGCAACCTCAGCTTTCACTCGAGACCTTGTCGGACCAAGGCCAATATCACTTGTCCAGCACCCAGGATCGAGCCTGGGCGGAAGCCGAGAAGATTCGTCAGGCAGCCCGACAGGCCTTGGTACAATTGGATGCCAAGGAGAGGCTTGCTCGTGCGCGACGCGGACGCCCTCGCCGGGAGCTAGAGCGACAACAATTCACTGAGGGTGAGCCGGTGATTCGGTGATGCTATGGCGACAGGGGCGCAGAGGTGCACTTGCCAAGGTGGGCCCATGTTTCGTTGTGCTACAACGTGGTCACACCGTCTGGCTCACGAGGCGTGGCGAGCTCTACAAGTGCCACGTGTCCCAGGTGTTTCCCATGGGCAATCTGGAACGACAAGGGCTAGAAGCTGTACCACTTGATCTACTACAAGCGAAAGAGCAGCTTAGGTACAACAGTGAGAAGTTGGGCTACATCGACGTCACTCAGGAGAATCAAGAGAGTCAAGACGATGGAAGGTCCGTTGGACCCCCTGATGGATCGCAACCATTTCAAGAGGCGAATCCATCAGATCTTCATGCACTACCAGCAAGCGAAAATCCATCAGATCCTCATGCACTACCAGCCAGTGAAAATCCCTCAGATCCTCATGCACTACCAGCCAGTGAAAATCCCTCAGATCCTCATGCACTACCAGCACGAGAAAATCCCTCAGAACCACATGCACTACCGGGTCCAGTTGCCGTGTCCGATGACGATCAGGAGACAGGTCAGGTCACCAGGGTGTCGTCGTCAGCAGACCAGAGCTCAGGGTCGTCTAGTTCTAGTTCAAGCAGCAGCAGCAGTTCATCGACCCCGGAGGCCAGACCAAGCAAAGTACCTCGAGCAGCAGAGTGGCCAAAGGGTGGTGATGGCACGAAGTTGCGCAGATGGACACGGGTGGATGCCAACGCGAAGCGATTCAGGACATCCACTTCTCAAGGCCCGCTCTGGGGTGACGTGGTTCAACGAATTACAGTGGACAACGAGAGCGGCAAGGTGATTTGCACGGAGGAGATTTGTGGGAATGAGAGGCCACAGCAGCTACATCGTGCTCTGCCAGAAGGAACTCGGTCAATTCGGACAATCCTTGTCTATAAGAAGGTGACCGGACATCCCGATCCCGGTGTGGACTATGAACCTGGGCCAGTTGGTGACGATGCGGCTGGAGATGATGCCGATGAAGATGGCAGGGTTATCCGACGCATCAAGAGATCATTGGATGATGCAGTGGATGGCCTTAACCCTCAAACACCGCGTACCACCAGGGCAGCTCCCAAGTCCAGGGTGTTTGGTATGTGGGTTGCTGATGTGAAAACCCAATGGGGAGACCGAGCCCGCTACCCAGTCATTGCCAATGCCCGGGACCTCGACTTGTTCAAGAAGATCCTCCACTCAGACACCTACTACCTGTACTCCGAGATACATTCAGACTGGGTGTGTTTGACCAAGCAGAGTGGGAAGGAACTTCAAGAGCGTCATCTGACTACTGAGGAGAAGGAACTCTTCAAGGAAGCCAAGCTTTTGGAGATTCAGAACCTCGAGGGTGGAAACGCGATCGAGTTCATCACCGACCGCGAGGAGATTGCAAAGATCCTCAAGGAGCTACCTCATCGTGTGATGCCCAGTCGGTTTATCATCACAAAGAAGATGCAAGAGCTCGGGCAGTCTTGGAAAGCCAAGGCACGTTGGATTTTGTTGGGACATCGCGACCCCGACGCCCTCACTGTCGAGCGCTACGCACCGACACCAGCCACCACGACAGTGTATATGGTGTTTCAACTGCTGTCCAGCATGCGCTATTGCCTGACCATTATGGATGTTACGTCAGCTTTTGGCCAGAGCGACCACGTGGAACGTGAGGCTGGTCCCCTGTTCGCTACAATGCCTCCGACCGGCATTCCTGGAAAGGACCAGAGTTTCTTGATCAGGGTGAAGACAGCGGTATATGGGTTGGTCAACGCGCCAGCCACATGGAGGCGTACAGTGAGGACCTACTTGTTGAGCCTTGGTTACCAAGAATCGTCGTTCGATCCCTGTCTTTATTATCTCAGCTTTGAAGCCGAAGATGGCGTGCCAGCAGACCAGCGCGGTTGCGCTGGCATCGTCCTCCTGGATGTGGATGATTTTGTGCAGGGAGGCAACAGCAGACATGCCCAGAAGATGGAGGCCCTCCGTGGCCGCTTCCGGTTTGGGAAGTGGAGAGTGGTGTACAAGTCTTCGGACAGTACCTTGGACGGACTGTCTACCAGGACGAGGACTACGGCATCCGGGTCTCCATGGAGCAGTACATCGACGAGAAACTCCGACCGATTTTGTTGAGCCGTGAACGGGCCAAGGACGAGACAAGTTTGCTGACTGAGAAGGAGGTCTCTCTACTTCGTGGAGCAGGTGGCTCTCTACTGTGGGTGGGAAAGGAATCTCGCCCTGACATGTCGGCAGCTTGCGCGATGACGCTGTCATGGAACAAGGAGGGACCACAAGTGCTACAGGTCAAGCAAGCTAACAAGGCCATCAAGGAGCTCAAACAGACCTCAAAAGTTGCTCTTCGTATTCTTCCAATTCCTCTGGAAGCAGGGTTCTGGATGGCAGTTTCGGACGCCAGCTTGGGAAATGATGGGGTGAAGTCCCAAGGTGGCTTCATCATTGCCTTTGCGGACAAGAAGATCCTGGACGGCGAGCGGGCTGACTTCAGTATAAATTCCTGGAGGTCACACCGGCTTCGAAGAGTTGTAAAGGCGAGTCTTGGATCTGAAGCTTTGGCAATGGACGATGCCCTGGCTGAGCTTGAATGGGTGCGTGCACTTTTCTGTGAACTATGTGTGCCAGGCACCACCGTGTGTGATGGAAGCCGATTTTCCAATGACGAGAGCATTGTGGTGGTTCGTCAATCTGATGAGCAAGACAGCATACTTGTGACGGATGCCAAGGCTTTGTACGATCTGTTTCATCGCCGATCAGGATCGGCTGGCCTCGACCGTCGTGCACAGATTGATGTGTCTGTCATGTGCCACAGTGCAAAGGTGCTAAACAGCACCATCCATTGGATTCCCGGCCATTACATGATTGCCGATCCTCTCACCAAACGGCTGGGAAACAGCAAGCTTCTTCGAGGCATCATGGCCAAAGGCAAGTATGCCATTGGGGAAGAGGCTCTCAAGGCACTACTAGCTGAGCTGTCGGAAGGTCCCCCTGATGGATGCGAAACTAGTGTCCCCGAAGCCCGACAGCACACCATTATCTGAGTTGTCTGTTCAATCTTCTCAGCTTGTGAGTGCCGAGCCATCGTTGAGAGTGCGTTCGACTGCCGAAGGGCCCTTGAGCTACGCAGGAAAAGAGTAGAGCCCAAAGCGCTGCCACTTGCGGTTTTGCAGGGGCAATCTCAGTTCGCACTGTGAACACCAGAGACCCTCTGGCACACTTGCACGTGTAATTTGATGTGCTTACTGGCAGTGCCTGAAGAATTGTCTCCCGCAGAGTTCGTGTCTTTGACAGCAGCTTGTCTGGTCCCCAAAGTGGCAGCAAAGTGCAAGCAGGTGCTGCAGCTCGGCCCCCGAGAGCCACTCCCAATCTTCGAGTTGCCAATGGCACCAACAAGGTAGCGCTTGCAGTTGCAGGGTGGGCAAAGATGTGAGCTGCGTGACTTGCCACAGGGGCCGCAGGATTGGAAATTCATCCACCAGTTCTGGATCAAGAACAGAACTTGAGCTGCTTGCATGGCATGGAATCACAGGCAAGGACGAGGCTTCCCTGAGGGCAAGTCACTGATGCAGGCTGTCAGTGGCTTTGATTGGCCTCGGGAACGAGCGATCGGAATGGAGTCTGCCACTGCGCTTGCCATCCCTGATGTGCGCACTTCTCGTTTGGTGGGCCTGAGCATCGTGAATCGGTTAGAGAGTTGCAGACATCGCCTGCAATTTTGCTGTCCTTCTGGCTTCCTCGCAAAATCCATTGAGCATGACGGCAATCCTGAATTGGGCCAGTGATGGATTGTTCTGCACAAGCGCCAGGCAACAGGGTGAGTTGCCGGGACCTGACTTCACAGTCATCGTTGAGACATGTTGAGACCACACCGAACTCAAACGAAGCTGTCGATCTGTTTGGAAGCCATGGGTAATACATGCTGGCTCCGTCAGTTGCTACTCGATCCCGCCGACCATCTGCTATCAACCCAGGCCCGTGCAGCGGTGGTCTTCGTCTTCTTTTGAGGCAGCTCGGATGCCTCTGTGCAACTGGAGACAATTATAGACCTGCGTTGCCACGAGAGGTGCGATCGTGTCATCTCCCAGCGGAAGAAGTCTTGGAGGTGTGCCGGCCTTAGCGTGGTAGAAGCGAAGATTCGCACGGGAGAGAAGGAGACTTGGTCGCACCTCAGATTCCAATGCATTTATCGGCACTCGTAGCGTTGCCACGTGGATCCCTGTGTCACTTCTCTCCGTGTGTCAGAGTCAAACCTAGAGCAAAGCTTTACGATTCGGATGTAAGGAAACCAGCTATGAAAGCCTGCACCCATCACCCGAAGGCCTCTACCGGTAGCTGTCGCGATTCGCCTCCTCATCTGTTCCATTCATTGAATCTGTAAGAGTGGGGATTCTACCAGACCTATGCCTGTGAGTCGACGTTGGCAGCCCGATCGAAGGCACCGGCACCGAAAGGGCTCACACTCGGCACTCGCTTGGACCTTTTTCTCAGGCGCTGGGCTCGAGCAATCTTCCCGCTGATTGCGCGGCGAAGTGCTCCTGAAACCGACGCTAGTCAGCGATGTAATTGCAACTGCACAGGCCGCGTGAAGGCTTCAGGGCTGGGCTTGGGAGAAGTACGGTCTGCACACTGCTCTTCGCCCCAGGAAGTGGTGATCGGAGCTCGACGATGGTGCTCTTCTTGGGATAAGTCTTGAATTCTACAGAGTCCTTGAAACATGCCTTCAGGTTTGTGAACAGCACAACCCTCCCCATCCAGCTCACGCTGCCGGACAGGGTGGATCAGTATCGAGTTGCAAATGCAACATAGGGCATACGGCTTCTTGTTAGCAATGTTGTGACACATTGTGCTTCCGGAACAGCTGCCTGAGTTTGAGATTCCCGTTTGCATACGTGATGGACCTGGGCTTTCGGCATGTAGGACCAAGGCCACACGAATTGACCATGCCACCGATAGGCTCGCCAGAGTTTTTCTGAAGAAAGAGCGCAGCTCAGTCGCTGAAAGCGAGGATGGATCGGCGCTGCCGCATCTGACTGCAGGCGCCCGGCCCGGTCTGAGGCTGTGCCTGAACGCCAGCCGGCTCAGTCAAGACAACTGAGCAAATTGACAGCCACTAGGTTGCTCAACATAACTGTGCGCGAAGGCTTTTCGGAAGTTACATGAGCTTCGCATGGTGCTTGCGACATGCTGCCGTTGCCTTCAGGTGCGACACTTTTAGCACATCCTCTTCACGAGGTGCACAGCTCATTCTTTGATTCGTCCTCACTCGTCTTGGAGAGTATCTAGATGCCACGCGTTCAGGTATGTGTGGATTCAGCCAGAGTTTCGACGAGTGCTTCAGCATAAGACACAGGGTGAAACAAGTTGCAAGGGAGCGTTGCGTCTGATCTTGGTGTGGACCCGTGGCAGCAGCGTTTCTGTCTGCGAGGCCGATGCTGCAGAGGCCGAAGATCCAAAACAGCTGCACTTAAGTGCAGTGACCAGACTCAGACCGCCCGACGCACCGAGCTGTAGTGTCTGCAGCGTTGCGACGTGCCATCCGTTTAAGCGAGCCTCACTTGTGTTGTGGCAGGCACAAAGCTGCCTGCAGAGGCACAGAGCAAGCTATGTCGGGCCACCCGAAATTCAGGGCGATATTCTCATGGATGAAGCAGGAGTCCCACGAATTGGTCGATTTGGACGGGGAAGTTGGGTTGAGATGGTACCCTGGTCTTGTGCCCCTCCTGTCCTCTAGTTTATTGCTCATCTGCTCATTGTAGTTTTTCACTCCTCCAAAATTGCCTATAGTGTGGACCTCGTCAGCGCTTCAATTATGAATAGCTCAGCGGGACAACCAGCAAGAAACCAAACAGACCTCCCACAACATAAGAAGCAGGGCAAACTATATGCGTCTTGTGTTTATGAGAAACTCGGTGGTGGAACTAAATAATGAAAAGCCAAGCCTTCCGCCGGCCACGATAGCACAACCCAAGAACAAGCTGCACGCATCTTCGACGAGCATGAGCAGCACGGGGCTGAAATAACACATAACAAAGAAGCCAAACATAGCACATGTCGTCCAGAGCGACGGCACAGCACAACGAGTGCAATTGCGAACTTCTTCAATTTATCAAGGACGCGAGGGTGAAGGTGAAATATTGAAGAAAGCAGACACGTCGTTCGGAGCGGGCACAGAGGGCGTTACCTGGCTAGGTTAGGACCTGGCTAGGTTAGGAAGGATGCATCTTGCAGTGTCACAGCTTCCATGGGCTGGAGGGTGGATGGCGGCAAGTGTGTGTCATGGGAAAACCGTCGCTTCAGCCTGGCTGACATTTCCTGAAATGCTCAGAGATGCAGTATTAGCAGCACCCTCCCGTGCATGCATCTTTCGAACCTAGTCAAATGCATGATGAACTGACGCCCCGGAGGGTCTGTGGCCTCCGTGGATCAGGCGCAGCTGTGCAAGGCCATGCAGGTGTCAAGGCAAGCGCTCGCACAGGGCTGGAAGGTGCTACCGCGACGCACCGTGGCACATATGTCTATTGCAATCTCTGATGCTTGGCCTGCAGATCCGGATCTCAGCTCCACCATCTCCTTAGCCTTCGGACGCGACTCTGTCAACGTCCAGCTGCCAGGCGCGGAGATGAACTCATACAGAACTCCTTTAGACCAGAGCGAGGCATAGCCAGGCTTCCTGTAGTTCTTGTGTAGAATGTAGCATTTCTGTCCACCGGCTCGGTTTGGCGAGGCGCCGGTGGCTTCGAGGATGTCTTCTTCCCCAGCGGAGAGGTGTGCAGCCTAATTGCAAGGCTAGTGCAGGCAGGACTTGTTTGCCGACCCGACAGCCAAGCGATTGAGGATCTGAAACGTTGCAGCTACTTGATGATTCGCTACTGTAGGACCACTAGGAGTAAAGGAACATCGCATTGCTTTTCTTAGATCATTCACGTGCAGACGGCATGCGCAGTTTTGGGTCCAGCAGATTCTTCTTTTGCATGATATCTTGTGGTGTGACGCAGGACGAGCCGTTTATGTTCAGCATACGCTTCGCAAAGCTTTGAATCAAAGGTGCACCCAGTCTTGGCCCTCGACTTGGAAAACACCTGCAAATCCGATTGGATTTTCGAGCGCAGGACTGCGTCCTACGTGAAGAGGGCATAGCTCTCGCCATGACATTCGGGCTGGTCGCCGGCTCAATGCCGAGTAGTCCAGTTGCATGTGCGGTGTTTTGTTCCTTGGGCAAATGACCTCGTGTTTCAAGAGCTGCGTGTTTCCAAGACAGGTTGAACGGTTGTGCAGCGCCAGGAAAAGCTGCAACGTAAGCCGCACTCGCAGAATCTATCAGATGCCTGCTGAGGATTGCAGCCTTGTCTCTCTGGTACCAGCGCTAGTTGTCTTCAACTGCTCGCCACAGCAGGCTGAGTTGGAGGGTTCTTCGATTCGACTGTTCGGGGCAGGTTCTCTGTCGCTTCTGAGAAGCATGTGTTCATCTTTCGTCACCTTGCTCCGATCCAGTGCGCATGAGTTTCGCCATGCAAGTAAGCCTCTTGTTCCGAATCCACTGACTCTGCGAGGTTGGTTTTTTATGGAATGGGCAGGCTGGACTGTGCGGCATGGTGCAGTGGTATGCAAACCGAAGATTCCAAGCAAAGACGTGAGACTGCCCTTTGTGCACCAACACACATGCACGCTCTGGGGAAGGCCTTCGCCAAAACAGCTACAAGCAAACAAGCAGCTGCCAGGCGCCTGCCCAAGCCGAATGGCTCAATGCGGGCCAGCGCTACTTGGCTCGCACCGTACGCCGTGGTTTGGCCATCCAGCAACTAATCGATGCCCACCCATAATTTGGTGGCTGTTCTAGAATGTTATAGAGGCCCTCTATCAGCGGCAGAAGCCTACACTTGAAGCAATACATGGTGTCCAAACCTTAGGCCCGGCCAGCCCATGTAGCACTGACCATGCAGCCAAAGCTCACGCAACGCTTGCCCGCCTTTGGTGTGGCCTGCTTGCTGCGATTTGCCGTGAAACATTGGAATCATGAGTCTTTCGACTTAGACTTGCCGCATACTGGTGTGAGGTCTGGCTCTTTGTCGTTTCTGCAATACCCCGGGCAGGCAAAGCGCTGCGCGTGCCCATGGAGCTAAGCGAGGAAAGTGCATAGCTCGGACATGACTTCCATGCGGCCAAAATCAGAGCACGCCCCAGGCAGGCAAACCGAAGAGACTATTTGCTCCGACTTTCTACAGTCGCCTGACGTCGTTTGCACTTGTGTTCGGAGCCTATGAGGCAGCCGCAGTCTGCTGCTGCCGGTGGCCAGGGACGCCGCACCCGAGCGGCCAAAGTTACAGGCAGAAGAGAGCACATGCAGGTCTTTGACATTTTTACATGTCAGGGCTTCAAGCCGAGGCATCCGCCGTCCCCAAACCTTGCGCAAGAAAGGGACTGCCCTTCGTCTCATGAGCCCATGTGCGGACAGGTCCTGGTCAATACACAGCATAACGAGCTGCTGATTTCGCCTCCCTTTGCAGTCGATCGTGCTGCTGCAGGCTTCCTGACAGATTCTGAAAGTATGATAGCTCCCTCCTGCTGTTGTTTCCATACACACTGCTACTGTAGGTTTTCTTGAAGTGATCGATTGAACACAGCCTTGAATGCAGGCTGCAGTGCCGCCATGTCACTGCCCTCCTCTGCCCGCCCGGAATTATGCCGGGTGGCCGTCGACGAGGCCTTCATGGAAGCAGCATGTCCAGCCAAATCGAAAACCACGAAAACGTGGCTCACAACTGTTAATCCCTTGGCTCGGCAGGCCTTTGGGGCTGTCGCTGTATCCGTAGCCGGCCGAGAACGCTGCCACCGGCTGACCTGTGAGGAGGGTTTGGAGGCCAAACTTTCTGAGATGCTGTCACACCATCATCGCTCGTCCCCCCGAACCAACCTCTAACCTTTCAGCTGCAGGGGAAAACCATGGGAAAGCCGACACCCGCCAAAAGTTCCGTGGACTGTTGTGCTCGTAAGCTTCCATGTCCTTCAGAGCCATGTGGGTAAAGCACGGAAGCACAGGCTTATGTTGACACGGCCCCGGCCGATGTAGCGCGCAGCGGTGGCAGCATTTATTTCGGCGTGGCAGAGTGACCGGGTGGCAGCAAGCCCAATTACCCTACCGCATCTGTTTCCATGATTCATCATGATTCGTCGTGCACCAGGGGTATGGGCATGAGGCTTTAGGGCTCTCAGCTGGTACGGATTGCCTTCTGCAAGCTTGTCAAGGAGACTTGTACTCTTGGAAACCTGCACCAGATTCAGGCCATTTGAAAGCTCATCCTCTGTCGTCCTGGTGTTGCAGAGACCGGGGTTCGGAGCCAAGTGACGAGCTCGCACAGCACGATCACGAGACCACAGCAACTGTTGCCTTGGGCTACATGGTCACGAGATCTGTGCCATCGCGGCATCAGAATCCCTTACTGGGCAGCCTTGCAGCTAAGGCCTGGCATAGCACGGGTTGACGTAGGTCTCAGTCGGAACAACACCCAGGCGCCGCATTGGGAGTGTAGACGCCTAGAGAGCCTAGAGACAAGAGTGACTAGAGTCTATAGAGATGCCTAGTGCGGTGGAGAACGCACGGCAGAGCTCGCACTTGCGGGGCCGGCTGTTGGCTCGCTTGCATTGTTTCATGGTTCAGGCCATTCCTGCAACTTCGTCACTGGGGGTGCCAGCGCGAGTGGATGTTAGCGTCAAGGCACAAAAACTCAAGATGCAGTGCTGCAAGGCTTGCAGGGAAGATGTACCCAGAGAGAAGCAACACGAACTGATATGCTGCAAAGCTATGCATGCTATGCCATTCACATCTTGTAAGAGACTTGGTCGTGCTAACGACAGTACCCGTCAAGAAAAAGTCCGAGGAGATTTACGTTGCCCCCTCGTGAGGATTTGGCGTTCCGTTTTGGGATGATGTGGTGCAGTTCTCCTTGATTCGTGCCAGAGCTACTCTGGTCAGGAGCATGTTGCGACGGTGTTTGTCTCTCTGGGCCATGGACGAGTGGACGAGGCAGGTCCCGGGTGCTCGCTGCCACCTGCTTCCATTTTGTATAATTGCAGCATTTGTTGGAGGAGGCTGCACAGTCCGAGACGCTCCATGAGCTGCAGCCACCAGTCGGCGGGTGAGAGGGCTTTGGGGAAGGGATCTAAGGCCGTTCTCAGAAAAGTGGCAGATGCTGGTACGAAAAAAGTGTCTGTTGTGCACGACATGACCTCGGCCGCTTGCGCCCAGGCTAGGGGGCCTTACGCTCTCCCTGGCGGAAGCTCCTGGCCTGCAGGAGGCGTGGGGCTCAGCTGCGCAGCTTTGCCATTTTTTTCCCTTACAGCCTTCTGGCAACGTCGCAAAATCCCACAGCGAAGTGCGGTTTTTGCAGAGACAGTTCATATAAATGCCCCACAGTTCGTGCGCTGAGGGTCTGTTGATGGGTTACAGCCCCGAGACGATCTCTGTCGCGTTGGACGGTTTCCAGGCGGGAGTACGTAGTACGTGGAGCCTTACAAGCCTCCAAGCGAAATCTATTGAAGGTGCGGTTGCGACGATTCGCCAACGATAGCGAAGAGGCTTTCAGTGTGATTGCCTTGCTTGTCAATGTGTATGGTATATGCTCTCAGGCAGAAACGCAGATATTCGGAGACGGAATGACATCCTCACTGATCAGTGACAAGCCCACCCTGGCAGTTCAAAATCCGCATCGACGCCGTGCAAGTGGACCTGCGCCCAAAGAAGGTCTCGTCCCTGGGAGATGTCGCCGATTTCAGTTTCGCTTGGCCGGTAAGCCAGATTGCTTCTGTTTGCGAACCACAGGAGGCACTGATTTGCTCAAACAAACTTCTGTAGGCGGTTCGGCTGGTGAAAGGTTTTGTTCTATCGATTTGTCGAGTGGCAGGCGCGGGATCCCCAACCGCTGGTTCTCCTGGCCTCAATACCACGCCGAAGAGCGCTGCCCTTCCTCCGCTCCTCGCTGCTTGAATGGGTCTTCCAAAGCACGGAATTCTGTTAGTTTTCAGCGTTTTGCGCATCGGGCACAAGCAGTGGAGTGCCGGGAGCAGCAGCATGATTTCGGCTCCTTCTGGAGTGATCATTGTGAACATGTCATCAGTGTGTGTGTATGTGTGTGATTCACAAATAAAGGGAAGGCCAGTGTTGCCGTGTTTTTGACGGTCTCGGCGGACCGGTTGCATGGGATGGCCGCCAGAGCAGGGGCACGAAGCGTGTGCAGATAGCTTTCTCATGCAGGTCGCACTCACTCCTACAATTATGGTCAGCTATGGCAGCTATGGTCCGTAGGAAGCCACCGACCTCCTGATTCCGTCGAAACATGCCGAAACAAGAAACACTGAGACCAAGGCTGGAGCTCCCTGCGTCGTGCCTGCAGCGATCCCGCGGAGTGGTGCCCGTGATATCCAGTGCTTAGACGGGCTTAGGCTCAGGATCTTCCGAGCGGGGATTTTCAAGGATAGCATGCAGAGATCTAGGGCGGCTTCACGGGGCAAAAGGCTTCGAGCAAGGACTGGTCATGTGCAATAGGCCTCCCTTCTCAGCTTGCAATTTGTCCCAGCCTCGAGTCTGCTTCCGTAAAATGAAACAGCCAATGTGTCGGAATTCACTCTGCTCACACTGCCTACACCCCATGCCAGGCGCTTTGGTCTTTGTCGCCTCGATTTGGGTCCGGCAGAGGCAAGAAGCGGCAAGAAGGGTGAGGCTGTAAGTACAGCTGCTGGGTTTTGACGACAAGAATCTACACTAGCCGAGTTTTGTCTGTCATGGTTTGGTGGTTTATGGTTAGGAAAGAGCTCGAAGGAAGCAAGAGCCTCCCCAATCATGCTTGAAGCTCATGGACGAGCAAGTCTCTGTTCCGTGAGACTCCCTCGTCTTGCAGGTCACTGTGACAGAAGCGGTCTGGCAGGACACGCGATTGCAGCGCCCTAGCTGTCACTAGCTCAACCCAAGCGATCTGCAGGAGGTCGGCCGCTTCCTCGACCAGGCCGCCTCTGGCCCCCGCGGACTGGGCCCGCAGGCGCCCCTAAACCTCTGCCGCACGAATCAACGTTTCCTGAAGCTTCCCTTAGAATGGCTGTATCCGCATTTGTTCGAAGTTCTTGCAGGAGGTGGCTGCGCGGGTTGGAAAGGCCAGCCACCGAAGCCACTTCGTCCATCTTCGTTACATGTGTTAGCATATGTGATCGACTTTGGACTTCTCAAGAAAAAGCAAATCAGCTCGTATTCTTGATCATAAGGGCCAACACAAGCCAGTAAAGAGAAACGAGACGCCAGCCGCGGTTCCAGGAGCTGCCAGCAGTGCCTCCGACAAGCGGGCAACGACTGCAAGTGGAGCAGTTCAGTGTCGAGGCCAGGCATGGCAGTTGAGCGAAGCGCTCTGCCGCAAGCTAATCATGAAGACTGCATAGCGAGGCAAGGCATGTACAGACTGCATCGGAGCATCGCATGAACAAGTTTCAAGCTGCACGAGTGAGGCGGTGAGCCTCAAAGTTTGGTGCTCGCTCTACCTTCCCGAGGCGCACCGCAGCACGTCCCAACAAACTCGAAGGCAGTGAAGTAGTGTAGGGTCCTGTACAGGCCACGTTCCTTCCTGCTGCCTTTCGCGCGGCTGCGTCTTGGCCAATGTTTGCAATCTGCAAGCGATGCAGCAGGACAAACAGGTCTAGCCTAGCTGCTCTTCAACTGAGCTCTTTGGATGGGCTGTTTGCCAAAGACAGAGGGATGTCTGCGTGGCTCTTGCCGAGCTTGGCAAGCCCTGAGGTAGAATTCTTGGGCCTCGGGACTGAGACACTGGTGGTGGAGGGAGCGAAGGCTTTCGGCTGGCTTCTTCCAAGCTGTAGGATGAGACTGTTGCCATTGCAGGTCCGAGTAGCTGCACAACCCTGGCTCGTCGGAAGCTGCTCAGCCGCAAGCTGTGTGGCCAGGGCCTGTCAAGATGCCCATGTAGTAGCAATGCAGTCTGCAACTCCAATGGCTCGAGGAGGTGGGCGACACCTTATGGGCTCTGTGTCCTCTGTCTTGGACAGCCTGTCGCGAGCATATCTTCCACAGGCAGGGCATGGCAGGGCCGTGCTACTTGCATGGCTCGCGTGCAAGAAATTTAGCCGGGATTCTGCTGCAGGTGCGGAGGTCAATGCAACTTGGATCTAATTGGCCACACTGACACGAACTGGATCATCCAGATCTAGAGCTTCGCACACGACCTAGCTTCAACATGGACATCCAACAACCGAAGCCTTCACGAGCATGTTCCTTGTCAAGGGCTCAGGGTCGTGAGGGTGCAGGAGTTTCAGAGCTTCTGAACTACCTGTGTCAGATTCTCCCTCGTTGCCAACTCCAATGCGGCCCTTGGTGGCCTCCTTGGATTGCGTTGCTGGCGTCGGCTTTTCGGGTGTGCTCGGCGTCCCGGCCCCAGTACATTGTGATACTGCACGTGAGTTAAGTTAAAGATGACAAGCACGTTCGTCGTGTTGCCAGTTGTTCAAGACATGAATCAGAAGCCTTTTCAGTGCTCGTAGGTTGAGTTCAAGGACAATGGTGCCATACGGTGAATTCAGCACGACTTATGATTAATGTTTGAATGCGTGTTTGCAACAAATGTGTCTCCAAAGTGCTTTTGCCGGGAGCCCCGTCAGTCGGGCAAGGTGAATTTGGAGTTATTGGTTGCATGACCATGATATACTATACAAAACTTTCAAGGCGGATCAACAAAGCTTGCTACATGTTCGGTCGGGAGGACTTTTGCGTCGCCGGCGTCTTCGACAGAGGTAGCAAGAAGGCATGGGCTGGAAGTGACAGGGAGCCCGGCGGTAAAGCCGGGAAAATGAAGGACCAATCGACAAGTTCGGGATATAAGCTCACGCACCAAAGACCAGCGGATTGGCCTAGATCGCCTCCGTCAGGTCCTGTGCGCGATTGATGAGCAATAACAATAAACACACTGTACATGCGCATCCGCGTGAGTGTGGGTGCTTGGCGTGCGTGCCTTCGTGAGTGCGTGGGTGTGGTTGGGTGGGAGGGTCGCGACAACTTCACTTCTTCAGGGTGTGGTAGAACCAGTCACATGTTAACATGTTAGTTGCACAACAGGGCTGGGAGAGAACTGTTTGCAGAATCTACATAACTACTTTAAACCTCGTTTCAGTCCAACTCTGCAGTATGGCGCAAAGTCACAGAATTCCAAAGGCCAGACTGTCCGCAGCGTGAGACCTGAGCTTTGTGCCCTGGGCGCGGATGGTGCTGTGCGTGCTGCTGATGGCCGCGGTGCTGAAGGCTCCTTCGCTGCATTCGCCGACAAGGTGTCCTGTGCCACAGCATGCCATAGCTACGGCTGCTGTGTCCAAGCATTGGGGCCTTGGTGCGCCCGTGAAGCTATGTACTTCTTACTACTTCTTCAAGATGTGCTGTGTTGTCGCAGAAGCTGAGCACTGTGGTTTGTCCTTCTGCAGACTGTGCGTCCTTCGTAACACTGAAAGAGCGGATTAGCAGCCTGCAGACCAAGGCTCCTGGTTGTCGCAGGCGCGTTGCTTTGTATGTAGTGCAGACCGGACTGCAACTTCTGTGCCGGAGTTCCAGACGTGTCAGATCGTGGGCAGGATAGAGGCTTCTGCATGTAATCGGTGCAGGTGGACGGCAGCATCGCTGCAAACCCGCCAGAGACGACATGCGGCCGTTTCGTCGGGTCCTTCTCTCAGATGCCTTCGAGCAACGTGTCACGTGTGGACTCATGATGAGATTCTTACACAGTGTGCCACACACACGCACCGTACTGAAGTTAGCAGGTGGCGCAGTCGTCAAAATCTTGTGCTGTCAACGACCTGCTTGTCGAAAGCAAGCATGTCAAGACTTGTAGCAAATACTAGTATGGCACTTGAGATGCTGGACCAGCAAAATAGCTGATGACCGCTCGGTGCAGAACCTGAGCCAACTCAGAGCCATGGAGCCTCCAACTGATGACACTTCCGCTTTGTTCAGCTCTTCGGAGGTGCCTTCGACGATGCTGTCGCCGCCGCGGCTAGTGAGAGATGCACATGACTTGCACAACGAGTCAGATGCTCCCTTTTCGTGCTTGTACTACGTGAAGTGACTTGAAGTGGCCGAGCCTCGCACCGAGCCTCGCTAATGCCTCGCCCAAGAAGGCGCGTGGCTTTGCTTGAAAGGCAGCAACTTGGCCAGGCCAAAGAGTCCATGGAGCTCTATGGCCGTTTAGCGGATCCAGAAAGAGCGCCTCGAAACCCAGAGCCCTCACCGCCCTTACCGTGGTGCTGCCTTACATTGCATGACCTCTTGCACTTGAGAACAGATGAGTCCAAATTTCCATGCTTGGATGTCGACGCACTCAGACCATAAGACATAATATCCGACAATGCTTTCCAGCCTGCGAATACTTTCTGGTTGCCTGTCTCCATCTCGGTTGAAAGACAAGCCATGAATTGTGCAAAGCAGCATTCACAATCAACACCTGGCAGCATCACCAGCCCAAGTGTTGGAAGTTCCAGCTGCAAATGCTAAATAAAGACTGCGACTAGAACACTACCTCCACGGATCTTCAGCAAAGATCACAGACGACCTCTGTGTGCCCTGCTTGGCGTGCATCAAGCCAGAGATTGCCGAGGCGCTTGAAAGGAAAGCAACCAGCCACGTCCAGATCGGATGTCTCTTGATGCTTGTGGCTCTGTTAGAATGTTGTGCACATGGTCCAGTTTAACTTCAGGAGTTGGGCATATCCATGTTCTGCGTGTTGCAGGCCATGTCGCGGGTCAGACAGTTCCTTGTGGGGTCGGCGCTGTCCGGCATCACGGGCGCCTTCATGCTAAAGCATTCCCGCCGACTTTACATAGCAGAAGTGCTATGGAAAACACGCAAGACTTTAAAAGTTGATGCACGAGCTGTGGTGGAGTGACAGCCAGGATGCACGAAATGTCGACCAATCAGATTGCTTTCTATTTGCGGGTGCAGGTCTTAGTAAATGCAGCTGTTGCCACAATGCAGTGATTCTAGTGACTCAGTGGGCAGCTCGTCTCTCTAATCCGATGGCTAGCAGACTTGTCCTCCCGAGGCCGTGTCATCCGGAAGCCAAACTTTCGAGCAGTCACACTGCCAAGCTTGGCCCCGGAATTTTTGCGTACTGGTACAGTGCAACAACAGACTGCTTTGAAGTATCTTGTAGTCTTGACGAGAACGTTTGAAACATCTTATAGGCCCGACGGCAACGGTGATGTCAGGTTCAGCCACCAGGGCTCTCTTCTTGCAGCTTTTGTGGATGCGCGAGCATGGAATAGGCCGCCTGACTGGCCTGGCATTGCAGACTGTTTGGCATGCCAGCAATTCGTTGACACGCTGAAGCTCCACTTTGCATGCCCTCTTGCAGCTCGTTTAAAGAGGTGGTTTGCTTTGCACAGGTTGGTTCTGGATGTGCACGGCAAAGTATTGGAGTGCGGACCTCGGTATTTTGAAGAGTCCTATAAGCAGCTCATTGAATACCTGCAAGATCAAGTCGACGTTCGTGAGCCAGCTACGTCACTGTTCCATACAACTCCCCGGACTTGACATCAATCACTCTGTTCAAGATGATTGTGCCACAACTTGATCTGGTCGAGGTTCTGGCCTCAAGAATAGATGATACGCAAGACGACAGACGATATGGGCATGGAGTATTCAGCTAGAAAGGTGTTCACACATGACCGAATATGAAATATGGGAGAGATTCATATATATATATATGGTAAAGGCCGGCTGGAGACAATGGGGGCATATCAATATTACAAAAGAAAAATATTGTACTTCTATATAGATGGAAAATTGCGACAAAAAATAATAAGATTTTGATAATTAAGAATAATATTATATATATTTATTGAAAATTTCTTATTTCTTTCATCTATTCGGAGAGAATGATACTTAAATAATACTTCGAAAACTATATGTATGAGATATTAAATGATATATTTATATATATAGAGATATATAGATATTATATATTCTATATGATATATTTATATTAGAATAATTATTGTTTGTTTAGATTGATAAAATATTTAATTTTAAATGATGGATGCATTTGGGATTTATAATTTGATAAGATTAGGGTAGATAATAAGGAAAAAATATTTTCGCGAAAATAAGGATGATATACGAAATTTTCATAATTTATTTTTTCTAATATAATTATATTTTTAATAAATATGTCGAAGTAGATAAATATTGAATTAAATATTCGCAATTCTGTAATAAATATTTGCGGTTATGATTCCGTGTGGGGCGTAGGCCCGCTAATTTTGTTTTTTGATACGATTCGTGTTGAAATTTTTTGTCTCGTGGATCTAGGATTGGTTGGATTTTGGGGTTATGAGTGTTACACTCGTTCTCGGTCCGAAATATTAGTAATTTTGGTAGATTTAGAAAATCTCGCGGTATTAATATTTCCGAAATTTTGGAAATTAGAGACGGATATGCTCGCGGGCATAAACTTTTTGATAGGCATATTTACGAATGTTAAAATTTTTAGGCATTTCGGCGAGCTTTTAGAGATCTCGCGGTATTAAAATTATAATCTCTATCTCTCTTTATTTATCTCTGACTTGGTGTCTGCCCTTGTCTCTACCCCTGGTTACTTGCTTGTCTGTCCGTTTGTCTGCCTGTCTGTCTACTTGTCTGTCTGTCTATGTATCCATCGGTCTATTCTTTAGTGTGTTTGTCTTGTATTTGTCTGTTTGTATTCCTATTGTGGGTCCGTTCATTTGTCTTTCTATTACTGTCTTCTTAATATATATGTATCGATTTATAATCGTTTATTTATATTTATTTATCTGTATCTATTTCTATTTATCTATATTTATTTAGATTTGGAAATGATTATTAATAAATATTCTAGAAATATTTCTATTTATTTCTTAGGGTCCAATAAAGAATCCCGATTCTTGAAATAGAAATCGTATTGGGTCCAAGAATCAAGTAATATTTGAAAATAGATCTACGAGAAAAATCTAGGTCTAAATATTATCTGTGCCTATTTTAATATTTATTTTTAGGCAGGAATAATTAAATGGATTTTCCGTGATTTTTTCGTGGTAGAAATGGCAAAGATATAATCTCCGAGTCCATTTTCTCACCTATTATCAAACCGATTTAATTATAAATAATTTTGCGTCAAATATTTTTATTTCTACGACGCATAGAAATAATTAGATAAGCAGCTTTGAAAAAATACATATAAATTCATAAAAATATATTTAACATTTTGTTCTTATTATAATAAATAAAATATGCCTATGTATTTTTTTCATTCGACATATAAAAACATGTTTTAGTTTACTTAGAATTTCCAAATATTTTTAAATATAAAATTCGAATATTCCCGAGAATAATTAATTATATCTTCAATATCATATTATATATATATTTCTATAAAAAAATCTTTTTATGTATTTCTATTTCTTTCACTCATCAATCCAATATTTTCAAATTCTAAAGAATTAAATCAAAAAATTTTCATTAAAAAACAAAGTCGGGTGTATAGAATTTAAGAAAATAAAAAAAATCCATATTTTATTTTCATGAAAATTTTTAAATAAATATGTATTTTTTTCTTTATCTACGATATTCATTTCATCAATAAGCGAAGAAAATATCTAAAAAGAATTATAAATTTTCAAGAAATATATCATAAAATAAGAATTATAGCAAGATTATTTTTATAGATTCTTATTTCAAGAGACTCAAGAATTTCCAATATTTTAAAAAACTTTTATTATATAATATATCTAAACCGAAACCCTCCAAACCCCAAAAAAATCTAGGCTTCGCTTCAATTTAAAGACATTTGTCAGCGATCCCAGCATACCGTTTGTCCCGGCAACCGTCTTATACAAACCCGAAACTGGAGGAAGCTTATAGAATATATTTTTTTTTAAAAATACCAACGATAGAATATAACGAATATATTCCATATTATCGCGCTACTTGCTATTCATATCAATTTCGACTAAAGTTATCATATTACTGAATTAGGCAACGGACCTTGTAACTAACGGCGTTAGATTTCCATTCCCCATATAATAATATCATGCATCTCATGAAGCGTCAGACAAAACTCAAAATGGTGGCATCATGAAAAAACCCAAAACGCTAAGTACATGATCCGACTTAGAACTAAATAAAGATAAATACATACATAAATACATAAATACATAATACATACATCTATATATATGTGCATACACACTGTTTTGTATGTAATGATCGCGCCGTATTGATGGCTGCGGCTGCGTACTGTCGATATTTTCATAGATTCCTCATCCTATAAGACTCTAAACGGAAAAGGTGAGGATATGTTACTTAATCATTTGCCTCCAGATATGAAATTAACGCTATGGGGCCCTACTGCATGTGCCTGCGTCGATTCTGTGGGTTCCAGCTAAACAGCTCACACCTAACAATCTCCACCGCAAGGCAGGTTTCCCAACAAGCGAAGCTCCGCGTGCCACTGGCGACGCATCTGCATCCAAAGAGTTGCCTGTGACAGGACGAGAGATCTTACAAGCTATACTGGGGTCACTGATCAGCTCAATACTGGCGGTCGTGTATTCAACATAAAATGCAACAAAAGGGCATGTAACGGTAAGTATATACAGTACCCCTGAAGTGCCCCCGCTCTTGGGGTTCTCAACAGGTTCAGTACGGCCGCATCTATGGGCAAGACATGCGGCAAGGACCACTCCTATGAAACATGCCAAGGCCCGCATCCTGCGCGTGACTCAGCGGCGGGTGGGGTTTCTTAAAGGGAACATCACCCCCTTTCCTTGCATGCTTCATGCTCCGTGTCTCTCACTCAATTTGTGTTTCATGTGTCGATTGATGTGGGCTCAACTAATTGCGGATGTTCCGACCTGTGTGTAACCCAACTGTTGTGCAGCGCCTGATCCCCGCTGTGAGGGGATCTAGTCTAGTTGTGACGTTGTGGTGACTCTCGCGACCATGCGCCTCTCATTCACAACGGGTGTTGTCAAGCGTTGGATCTTGGCTAGGCTGCAAGCTTCACGCAGCGATCTGCATCTTCGCCGGTATGATGCAGTGCTTGGAAGTTTGTCCCGAAGGCGTGTCGTTGGGAGAGGCCCACACACCGATCCGTAAGAATCCGATGTCATACCCGAGTTATGCAAATTGGGATCAGCGTAACGGTCATTATGCCGCGATCGAATCATGGAGTTTTCGTGTTGATTTGTTACAGTAGCAAGCTACATCAAATCGCGAAAACTGCGTCATGAGATCTGAGATGCGCAACTGCACAACCAGAGCGAAGCTGGATATGCTTGCACCTGTTGTCCGGGTAGGTGATGCCGCCTGCAGACGGGCCTCAAGCATTGGCAACCCATGTTCGGTTGGGTGACTGTTCAGGCCTCAGGCTCTGGAAAAGATGCAGACTCCAACACTTCGTTTTGTTCCACCGGCTGGAGATGAGGGTCTCGCACGTAGAGGCACATTGGCATGCAGATCGCAACCAGCTTAGCCTGATTCGTTCTTGTGCCGAGTGCTTGATCGGCCCGCATGTTGCAGGCCCTCACTGACGAAAACTTTGCATGCAATTAAATTAGAATTCAAGCTACTGGGACAATGGCTGCTCAGACACCGATCAGTGACCCTTTCATTTCAGCTCACAGAACCGCTTCAACTCTGGCAATTGTCCCAGTCGGCAAAGTGAGACGTGCCATTTTGCTTTGGAGAGTTGTCTGCCGCCCCGGGCACACGACACGAATGGACAAGCAGCACAACGGAGTGCAGGTATGTTGAATCACGCAATCATGGAAGTGTACGTGGAAAGCCTGGCGGGACCCCTTCACAAGTGCACCTTTAGGCGGGCGCCCCTCAAATGGCATCTTGTCCACACCTTGGCCATCGAGGACAGGCGAAGGTGCCAGAGCCGGCGCACGATACTCCACAACCACTCTCCCGACGATGGAACGCCCCAGCTCCCAGACCGAGACTCCTAGCCAGCCAGTCTGGGAGCCAAGCTATGCCAGGCTGCTGGCGGGTCGCAGCTTGCGTTCACCTCATGTGGTCTTAGTGCAAAGACGCAACAGCAAAAACTAAGTACCTTGAAACTTATATTTCAAAAAGAGGCACGCTCCTGTTTGTGGTTCTCGACTTTGACAACGAATCGGAGGATGAAAAGCTGCTTGCACAAGCAGATTCTACCGGATAATATCAGATGCGAACCCTGTCCACTTACAAGCTCCGTGGTTCTCTTGAGGACACTGTCGGCTTCAGCTGCGGTTCGTGCAAATTCATGAAGTTGGTGTTCACTTGGCGTTCACAGACACTGGATATGGCAGTGTGATGAAGCAGGTGTCAACGGTGTTGTTTGAGCCTCCGAGTCTGCGGCCATCTGTCGAGCTTTCCGGCCTGGTGGCTGTGGTCCCCATGGAGTGCGGCCTGTTGCTGCAAGCTAATGCTAATGCTGAGGAGGAAAATTCCCCAAACAGTGTGGTTACACTACATGTATAGGATTGATTGCTTCGTTGATATCTGTCCGCGCACTGCGCGCCCGGAAAAATGCAAATTCCCTGCAACCTAGTAGTTTTTCCAAAAATTACAGCAAATGCCGCACATCAGGTGCCCACGTCCCATTACTATTTACACGGGATGCTCGCGGCACGCGTCTCACGCTGTGGTGCCGTGCGTACTTGTCGCTCACATCCTCTTATTGACAGCGAAAGCCCAACCCTCATGTGTGACCCAAGAAGTTCCCTCATCTGTGAGCCACAGGCTCTTCCTCATCTGTGACCCACAAACCCCTCCCCTGTGACCCAAAAAGCTTGCGTTTAGGGGGAAGGGTTCTGGGTTTGGCCCCGACTGGTCCCAAATTAAGGACGGGCGTCCAGGGATCCCATTAACCTGAGACCATTCCTTTACGGCTTTGGGTTTAGGGTTTAGGGTCCAGGGGTTAAGGTTCAGGGTTTAGGGCTTACGCTTTAGGGTTTCAGCTTAGGGTTTAGGGTTTCAGCTTAGGGTTGAGGGTTTAGGCTTCGGGTTTCGGGTGCTTAGGCTTTAGGGCTCAGCCTTTAGGGGGCTTCGGCGTAGGGTCTAGGGTTTTAGGGTTCAGGGGTTAGGGCTTTTTCGGTTTAGGGTCTAGGGTGTGCTCCACACATCGCGCGCTGACTAGCGCGCTGTAATGTAAAGACATGCCCACCCCAAGACCACCCGTACAAAACTCACAGCAAGCCAAACCGGTTTAGGGTTTAGGGAGCTTCGGAGGGTTCAGGGGTATTGAGGTTTAGGGTTTAGGGGGGGAGACCCATCCGTGGCATACCTCACCATGTGGTCTTCTATGCCAGATATTGAGGTTTAGGGTTTAGGGGGCTTCGGCTTAGGGTTTAGGGTTTTTTCGGGTTTAGGGATTAGGGGCTACGGTTTAAGGTTTAGGGTTTAGGGTTTCAGGGCTTAAGGTTTTTAGAGTTTAGGACTTAGTTTTTTTCGGTTTGGTTTAGGGTTTAGGGGGCTTCGGCTGAAGGTCCAGAAGTTTTAGGGCTTAAGGTTTACGGGTTAGGGTTCAAGGTTTGCTCAGGGCTTAGGGTTTTAGGGTTTAGGGCTTAGGGTTTTCCAGGGTTTAGGGTTTAGGAGGTTTTTTAGGGTTTCGGGTTTAGGGTTAGGGTTTTTTGGGGTTTAGGGTTTAGGGGTTTCGGGTTTAGGGAGCTTCGGCTTGAGGCCTAGGGTTGAGTCTAGGGTTTGCCCGGTTTTCGGGCTTAGGGTTTCGGGGTTAGTTTTGGGGAGGGCTTCTTTCGGTTTGCGGTGGAAGGAGGGTGGGGGGAGGGTTTAGGGTTCAGGGTTTAAGAGAAAGTGGACCTGTTTCCACTACCAAGTGGCCTAGGAGGAGGACAAATACACCCGTTTTAATTGGGACTCATGGCTTTTCCTCAGCAACATCCAGTTTACCTGAGAACGCCATGTTGGCAGAAGCACCGGCCCACCTCACCTTTAGATAGCCAACTCACTCCGCAATCACCTCTCTCCACACAATCAACCATACATATCCTCCAATATAACAGCACTACATCGTGGGCAGATCCGGCCAAAAGAAGCAGAGCTCAACATACTCTTGCACAGCAGACCGGAAACCCAACAAGAACCTCGGACCATTGGTATGCATTGGTCTCAGGCAGAGGACCAGCCTCTATGGCTCACAAGAACCTGAGACCATTGGCAAACAAAACCATAAACCTAGCCACCAACATGCATCATCTAGCCGTGCAGTTGCACTAATCACAAAGAGCTTGGGTCACAGCTCAGAAGGTTTTGGAGTCACAGATGAGGGAAAAATTTGGGTCACAAATGAGGGGTGAACCAGGACAGCGAATCCCGGTCGTGCCCTGGAAAAGGGCGATCCGTCGCAAATTGCAATACATGGCCTACGGAATTCTCTCGACGTCCCCGTAGTCGTGATCCGTGGTGGTCTCCTGTGGTGGTCTCCTTGAATCGTCGTGATCTCTTGGTAGTTTCCTGGCTGTTTTTGTTGGTCTCCTGGTGTCTCCTGGTGCTCTGTCGGCGGACTCGATGGTGGTGGTCTCTCGGTGTTGTTTTGGTGGTCTGTCTGGGCTCTCCAAACTCGCGTTTTCGAGTGCAGATGTAGTGCGCAGAATGGGTGGGGCCTCCAAACCTCCGCAGACTGCCTCCCCAAGGCTCCTGGAGTTCTGGGCACTCCAAACTGTTACGCTCGAGTACAAACGTAGTGCCCGGAATGCTTTGAGCAGAAACTGATGTTTCGATACAACTGGAGTACAAATTGTCCGGAATGCTTCCGAAAAGCGGCACAAGGCACAAATGCTGGAAAACACAGATGGCAATTGGTCGTGCTGTGTTTGTTCAAGCATAGCGAACCATCGCCCGGCGGTCATGACTTCCTGATTCTATCGGCATGCTTCAGGTATGGTCTTGGACAGTTTAAGGATCTCCGCTGGCAGAATTACTTTATGTATTTCCCTGCCCACTGAGAACCGTTCCTGGCCCTGCTACAAAACATGTGTTCTAAATTCACAGGCTTGATGTACATTCAAGCCGTAGTTTCAGAAGCGACAGTATGTTGCAAGGGTTCCTTCCAAATGCAGCTGAGCTCAGGACATGTCTATTTTGCATAGGGAGCCAGCTCGACAGTTGAAGGGCAAGAACCACTTTCCGGGTCATGACGGTCACGCACGCGCGCCTTGCTGAGTTTAGTGGCGTGAACGGAAGTGCGGGAAGTGCTCTCGGACGCTGCGGTTCCTCAAGTTTGGAGAGGATCTTGCTGCAACCCGGTGCCATGCACTGCAACTGTCAACTCTCTTCGCAGGATTCTGTTGACAGCAACATGCAGTAAACCGGCAAGCAGGATTGCCTTTTGGGCTGGCATCCCAGACTTGCCCTCCGTGACCAGCTGCTCCGTGTCCTGATGGCTAAATGCTCGACAAGCTCTCTGAAAGTGCGACTACCGACTCATGCTCAAACAGCTGGTCCTGGAGACCGCGGCCGAAGCCATTCCAGTACTCGTGCGCCAAGTCCAGGCGACTGGACGAGAGTGGACATGTGCCAGTCTTGCGATGTTGCGGATCAACCAAGAGAGAGCTAGGCCCTAGGCAGTGCAACATGCAGGGATGAGCGAAAATAAAGACAATGGCACAGGTTCATGCAAGCTCGATTTGAATGGCGAAGCAATAAAACTCGTCAAACGATTGCCCATGACCCATGCCCGTGCTGGCTCAAGCCAACAAAATGAAGCGCGACCGGCTGATGCTCATGCTGCCTTTTTTTGCATGCGCTCATCGTCGAACGGGTAACTGCAGATGTTTGTTTTTGTATGCTCTCATGGCCGCAAGAGTGATGCTCGTCCGAAAGGGCAGATACTCGTGATGCCAACAAGCATGAGCTCACCACAAAAACTCTTGATGCTGGCTTGCTTCCTTTTCGAGCACATGGCCGAAAGGGCAATCGCAGATGGGGTTACGGGCTTTTTGTGTCTTTGTGTTTGGAAAATTTTCATGACCACAAGCGCCATCGGCTGATGCTCATGACTTGCCTACGCTGATGGCCGCAAGGGCCACTGCACATGCTCGTGATGATTGCCTTTTTCTTTTGATACTCTTATGGCCGAAAGCGCCTTGGGCTGATGCTTGTGATGCTTACCTTTTCCTTTGATATGCACATCCGGTCGATGTCTTATTTGTGTGTTCTCATTGCCGAAGGTGCGACCGGCTGATGCTCGTGATGCTTACTGGTTTTGATATGCTCAGGGCCCAATTAGCGATAGTCGGCATCTCTTTGCATTTTATATGCTCAGAATGCTCGTGCTGCTTCGCCTTGTCTTTCACAGCTCATGGACGAAGCGACACCGCGTCTTTTGTTGCGGGCGCCTGATGGTATTCACCAGCTCGTCTTCTGTTCGCGCGATGGCGCTCCCCTGCACGGCAAAGGGCTAGGTCGGGGTTCGCTCCCAGTACTGGAGGGTCTGGACCGTGCTTGAATTTCACCCGTCACGCTGCATCAGAACCCGGGATGGGACGAAATGCAAGGGGAGCGGCCAGAACAAGATGCTAGTCAGCCTGGCTGCGAATGTCGGCCTGCGCTGCCTCGGAATAAGCACGAGTGTATATGAGAACAGCCGGAACTTATATTTGGTGGAAGCTCCAGTCGGTTCACTTGGCTAGATTGCCTGCGACTCCTCAAGTCCTTCAATTTTGGCTTTTCCGAAGGCATGAGGTGACAATTGGAGGGATAAGAGAGAACTCTCCCCAACCTACTCATCTACTCGCTGGCACCTGCAGGCCATCTTCAGCTATTCGGAGACGAGTTTTGACCTGTGCCAAGACAGTCGATGACCACTGGAAGCGGAAGGATGTTAAACCGAAGTGCTTCCAGCTAATATCTACATGACCTCTGGCAGTTGCAGCTCCTTCCAGCGAAGCTGCTATGCCGGCAATCATCACTGACTGGCAAGCTTGAACAAGCTTTTGCAGTCTAGCCTTTTGCGACGAATCTTGCAGCTCGTCCACATCCGCAGACATCTGATCTTTGCAGTAGATCAATTCCCTGCCGTGCCAGCCGGGTAATTTGTGCTGCGCACAACAAGTGATCATCACCTCTCCCATGCTACAGCAAAAGGGAACTGTCAAATACCATAATATCTACAATGCTTTTCTGGCCTGATTTCGTCTTCTGCAGATCGCATGCGCGTGCCATAAGAATCCTTGGAGTGTCGGCGCTCTCGAGATTGCCAGGTTTCCAGTCCCTCTGACATCGTTCGGTTCTGTGTAATACCGGTCTTGAAACCTCCCTGCCCAGGTGCCAGAGCACGGTCGAGATCGCTGCAATGGGCTTTGGTCTGAACGGGCCAGGCCATTATGAAAGTCTTGCAACGGGTGTGGATCGGATGATTGCTGTTGCAGGTAGACAGGTCACACTAAATTGACACTCAGTCTTGGCCTGCTCCAAACCTCGCTCCAGCACCATGGTGCGCCCGTCAAGCGTTTCCAGGTGTGCATCATGAAGCCTTGCAACAGCAAGTGGCACAACACTTGCTTCCTCAATGTGCCTTTCGGGCTGTTTAGGGCACTTTGCCTGAATCCTCAAGGGCAACCTGCTGGCAATCGTGTGCGACACACGCTGGGCTAATTCTGAGAGCTGCGCTGCAATTTGTCCCGGTTCGCCCCAGCTGCAGCTGCGACTTTGCTGATGCCTTCAGAGGCCTGGGACGGCGTGCGCAACGGCAAAGTCACTGAAATTTCCGAGTGTATTATTGAGCTATAACATACCAGCTGACAAGCGGCTTCAGCATGGTTCTTGGCTGCAATCTCAACCAACTCCTTGCATTGGACACGCAGTAGAAGACTTCGAACTCTCCAAGACAACCAAAAACATATACCGACAGCCAACATTCTGCTTTGGTCAGGCAAGTCAGGCCCCTGTCCCTCCTCGCGGATACGGTGCACATGGTGTGCAAGGCGTTCCAAGGCATTCATCTGCTTGGACTCCTCTGAAGCCTGCATCAGTGTCAGCAGAACTCAAGCTGCAGGGAGCACAGGGACCGCTGCTGACTGTGGAAGCACAACAGATTCCAAGACGACTGCCTGTTACGCGTCCGGAAATCCTTCTGCTGTCATTACAACGAAGTCAATGCTGCAGGCGACTCGAAGCACCTGCTCCTTGTCGTACTGCAGGAGCGTGGCCTGGCAGCTGGAGAGTCCAATGCCCTCACTAGGACAGGCACATGAACTTCTGCTCATTTCTGATGTCCGGCAGCTCTCTCGAAAGCGAAGCCTGCATGTTCGCATCCAATGCTGCCTGGGCAGTTCAGTCGGATCTTCCTTGAAGGTGCACACTGAAGCTGTACTGCATCCGACACTTTCTTGGAAAGGCAACCCTACTTATACGAAGCTTCGAGCGGTTCAAGGCGCGGACGATGGCTTCTTCCACGCTAGTGAGGCCTGGCCGGCTGGTATCAGAAGCCGACCAGGACACCAACGGCCCCGTGCCGCAATGCCTTTCTCTGTTGAGTCCAGCCGAATACCGAGGGCAGCAGCAGTCCTTGCATAGCACATGCAGGATCCGCAAGGCCAAAAATCATGATGAGCACATGCCAATCCCTCTGACAAAGCATTGGTCTCCTGCTGATGTCTTCATGATTGTGCTTCACCTGTCGTGCTGAGACATCAGACTCCCAAACGTTCTGCCTGTGCTATCATGAGGGCAGCTGACAGCTTGAGGCTCTAAGCTTGTCTGGTCTTGGAGCTGACGATGCCATGCTGCTACGCCTTGCTGTCGGTGTGATCCAGCCGCCTGGGTCAAGAGGTGTTCAACACCATATGAGGCTCAGGGCAGTGCCTCGTTAATCTGGCAATCGTATCCACGGCTTCTTGGTGGTGGCAGGACTCGACGGTCTTCAGCCTGCGAACTGAAGTGTCAGGGTCATTTTGCTAGCTGCGCTTTCCCTGACTCGACTACATCTACGCTGCTCGCTCGAGCGCACCCTTGCAACAAGCAACGAGGCCCGGCCTGCCTGTTGACTGAATACCCTCAAAATGCCGTGAAAACGGGAAGCTACGGGCACACTGTGAGGGAGCACCGCCCGCAAAAGACAAGCTCAGGATCCCCTAAATCTGACACCACTCACATGGCAGTTGGAAAGGGCTCCTTCAGGTCGAGAAGAAAAGCTGTCAACAAACGTATAACGTAACGTGAACTGACGTGAACTGAATCTTGCTTGTGGCTTGGTATGTAAAGACTTCAACTAGTAACTAGGCCCAACTAGGCCCTGGCTGCGATTGAGCGGAGGCTGTCCATGTCTGTCCCTCTCACAGTGTGCCGCCTCTGCAGTTCGGACTGGGTCGCCTGGCCAGACTTCCAAAGCTACAGTACGACACAGGGGCACACGGCCCCAACAAAGCGAACTTTCGGGGTGTTGATCGCCATAAAGTGGGCTGTCACCTCGCCCTGAGTCTTGGTGACCTCCAGCCGATCCTGATGGCACAGGCAGTGCGGGGCACTCGGCCGCTAGTCAGCGGTTGCGTTCTTACCCAACGGGGATGAGATTGTGCCAACTACGGCTCTGATCCGGCCACGACTCCGAAAGGCCGTGGAAACAGAACTTGTTCAGCTCGCAAGCCTCCTCTGAAGAATCACAGACTGCACGGCTCAGTCACGTTTGCCATTTTCACCTCACGTCGCTCGATGGTAGACCACAAAGTCGCTTGAAGGAATTCGAAAGACTTAATTGCGAAGGCTCATGCCTCATGGCCCCTTTTCTGTCCTGCAGGTGCTGCAACGTGAAGGCATCGGCCTTTAGCTGATCTGCTGTGACCTTCCGGGGCGAACAGAACCTGGAACCGTCTCAAGATCAGGCCGGATCCGAGGTCGGACTCTTTTGATGCATGGGTACCTCGCCTGAGCCTTGGACTCCAAAGATACCACACGCGATCTGGTCTCCTGAGAAAGCAGTGCTAGATCTCAACGCATGGTGATGCATGGTGCATGCAGCAGACTCTTCGTAGCAGCGTCCTCCTGCTGTGGCAGCATTGAGTTCAAACTGGATCGAACGTCGAGTATTTCCTTTCGAGGTAGAGGTGATCATGTGTTTCTGATGACGGACAATGAAAACACAGCAAAGCCGGAAAATTCCCCAAGCCCAAAGACATCTCCGTGAATTGATAATGCTCGGCCTCATCAAACTGCTTTCTCAGCTTCTCTTGCCGTTCCTGATTGGCCTTCCGTGACTTCTTTTGGGGCCCCCCTCCTCTGGGGCGGTTCAAGTGCGGGGGTTACCTCCACATAGACGGCAAGTATTTATGGGGCACCAATCCGAAATAATGCTTGGACCTGTCGAATCGTTTTGGGCCAAATCTGGGGCCAAGCGGACCTCCGGGCGCTTCCGTAGCTTCATGCACAAGTTTCCCAAACCTCCTGGAGTTCAGTATCGCTAGGACAATGCAGCAGCAAACAAGACCAAATGCTTCATGGGGCACAGCGGCCCAGCCTGCGAAAAGACTTCGATGAGCTTCGTCACGTCATCGTGACTTCGCGCCACGTTGCTCTTCAACTGGGCGATTCGCAAGTTCGCACTCACTTCGTAATACTACAGTAGCGGCTGCAATCTTCCCAGCCTTGGTCAGGTCCAGCTTGAGGCACGCCGCTGCCTCCTCAAGAGTTTTCTGTGCCGCGGTAACGGCACCCACGCCGACGCCTAAGAAATGCAAGAGCGATGCCATGCAAGCTGTATTGCCTGTTGAACCTATTGCATCTGTATTGGATCCAACAAGTTTCGACAGCTGCCCCGCCGAACTCCCTTGACAAATAGCATAGACGGATGAAGACCATGTGTCTTGGCCAAGCTGCTCTGAGCAATCTGCTCATCGCGCACACTTCGGACCTGTGCTTGGGGCAGAAAAACGAAATGTGCCAGGATGGGCTCGGGCTTTCCGAACTCCGAACCCCCTGAGCCTGATCGTTTGCTAGATTTGGCCTCTTAGTTGGCATCGTGGTAGTTGCTACGAGAGACTCTGTTGCCAGCGCTTTCCGGAGACGATCTCACGTCCAATTAACAATGGTCCCAAAACAGTCGGTTTTAGGAAACCCGAGACAAGCCTTTTGACAGCAAACATTTCTCGCGGCTGCGCCTGTTTCTCAAGCTCCTTCAAGTGTTCGGCGAAGGGCTTCAGAATGCTCATCAAGTGCTCATGGACAAACCTGCGTGGGAGATCGGAGACAATGTGCCAAGACCAGCTTCTGCACTGGCGTCAGAAGAATTGAAACTCATGTCATATAGACAGTCCCTTTCTCTTTCGTGCATCCAAGTGTCGTATGCATCGGGTTCTGCTCCTTTTGCACATCGTGATGGAGCTAACAAGCACGACAGGTTGAGTGGATACATCAGAGGGCGGCCGCTCCTGACTTCCCGCATTTTCAAAGCTGTTGCGCAGGTCCTGACACAGCTAGAGGGTCTCAGTAAACCTGGGCTGTCACCGACGCACATTTCATGACGTGAAGGGACTTGGTCATATCTGCAGATGGAGACTTGCTAGCGGGTGGAGACTTAGCTGCAGCTAAAGCATTCGTGAAGCACTTGCTGAGAGGTGCTGGCGGCTTCATCGCAGGCCTTGCCGGAGCCGGTGAGGTTCCGGTACGACTCTAAGGTGGCTGGTGGCAGCTCGCACCTCCTCGATCCTAGGTCCGGTGAGGACTGGTGGTTCTCGATCTGTGCCCAGGTGAGCTAGTCTTCATCGGCACCTCTCAGCACTTGTGTCTGCAATCCTTCTTTATGGATGCTTTGTGCGGCTAGACGCGCTTGTAGCGCTTCCTTCTCCTCATGTGTAGCTTCCATGGCCGCAGCAAACAAAGGTGTGTGCATGCCACGACGCTGTTCCTGATGGCTTCACCAGACAGGGAAAGCCTCCAGAAGGCCGGAGTCTACAGACTCCGGTTGCTAAAGCTTGGGCCTCATGTAATGTATCTTTGGAGCATACCCGTGTGCAGACCACTGCACAACTGGACAACTGCATGGATCACTGTCACACAATGTTTGCGTTGCGACAGAACTCCAACTGGAGCACCAAAGAAGGACTGACAAATCCTGGCCTGGCTACGTGGCTTGGGCAAACGGGCATTGAGCAAACGGCATGGCGTGAAGACATGCGCCTAAAGAATTGGTATCATCAACTGGATCGCGCCCATTTGTGCTAGTGCTGCATTCATGGCCTATCGCGACAGCAGTGTGAGCACGATACTTCTTAAACATTTCATTGTAGTGCAACTTACGTTTACGATCGCCCCTATTGTTCCATACACCTCGGCGATCCGTGTCCTCCTGCCGGAGCGCCCAATCCTCTGCCACAGATGCCATGAGCTCCTAGCGCCGAATCCTGCGAAGTCCTCGTTCTGCCGCCCGGGAGCGAGTAGGAGGCTTTGTTCTCCCCGGCCCTGATCTGTCGCTAGACACTTTCAGTGACAACCGTCATGATTTTATGTACAAGACTGCAATAGAGATATGTCGTGTCAAGAGCTATCTACGTACAACTAACAAACTGCAATACCTATGTACATATATTACACATATGTATATACGTACATATGCATGTCTATATATACTGGTCTATACTATATACATACACACACGCAGCATGCGAACGGCACAAGAAGTACGTCTGCTGAGAATTGGCGCAACACTCAAGCAGTCTTTACGGGCTGATCGAGCCAAGAAATGATTGAACGGCTGTGCAAAGAGACGCAAGAAGCGCCGTACACTTCACGGAACCTAATCAGTTTCCCTGGAACCCTTGGACCTGGCGTTTGCTTCGATCGGTCCCGACAAAACTGGTCGAAAAGGCTCTCCCTGACAATCTAAAAGTACCAAGCAGTCCTGCAAAATCGTGACACTGGAGTCAATCCTTTTTTCTTCGCAGCACGAACGAGCCGACTCAAACACCCGATTGCCACCAAAGTGACAGTCTGCTCGAACACCCACGCGCACCATGGGTTGGGTGTGCGGGCGGGTGGACTCGTGCACGCTCTCAAAGCGGGGCGCGATGGGTAGGATGTGCTGGGGGGTGTGGTGGTGGGGTTCTGCGTGTGTGTAGGGGATGCTCCGACGTGTCGCGCCACATGCATATGTCGTTTTGGTGCGAAGTATTGGTAGTTGCGCAGTGACGGGAACAGCAACACAAATACGACATCATTGGCCGGCAGGCTTGACCGCATTAAGTTGTTCCGCGGTTCTCCGCAGCTTGGGGAGTCAAGCCATATATAGCATTCCCAAACGACCCAGCTTGTGCTTACTTGGGGCTTCTTGCGTTACCTGCCGCTCGCAAGACTCGAGGGTCGACCTGGCTCCAAGGACCAGCTTGTTGCCTTTACATCTTTGCGTATATCAACTGGAAGGTATCCGTGACGAGGCTCGACTTTCCACGCAATCAGGATGCAAGTCTCTCGCCGCTGGCAACCTACAGTCATGCACACTGTGCGAGCGCATCGTTCTCAATCGTGGCCTCATGTGCAGTGCTCCAAGCCCGTCTGCTGAGGGACTGTTCCATCCATGCCAGGACCCACATGCATCCAGGTCCTGATGCAGTAGCAGGCAGAGCTTGCAAAGCAAGGTGGTCCATGTGTTCCATGGAATTACAGGTAGGTTGCCTAGTGCAGTCAATTACACGGGGTGTCATCTGCGAGATTCATTGCAGGACCCGGAATTGAGAGCTTGCTCGGAAGTGAACATGCTTCAGTGCCCCTCGTCTAGCACTATGGCACGTTTCTCGAACATGAGCAGCGACTCATTTTCTAAAGGGCCACGGTCCTCGCGTCTGGGTTTACACTTTACACTAAGGAATAGTGTGAGTGCCGAACTTTCCGCAACGAGGCATACATCTTCAAAACAAAAAACGAACATGACCTACTGCAAAGCTCTACATCACCTATTGACAACGATGCCGGCGGAAGGGCGTGTAAAGTTTGGTCACAGTTCTCACTTGCTTGCGTCATCTCAGCTATCAAAACTGAAGACTGGCGATCTATATACGAACTCTGACAGAGCTTCACAAAGAAATATGAGCAAGTCTGCAAGAACCGGCTTTCATCTGTTTGTTCCTTGTCCATTTTGTGAGTCTCAGATGGCCCGTAGATTGACACATTCTTCCTCATGCCCCAACAAGGAGCATGAATTAACCACCGCCGTGGTGTCCTGTCGTATGATTGAACACACTTAGTTCTGGCCACTTCTCTCACACGGCAGCATGTGCAGGTCGAGGCCTATGCAGTCACAGGCGGATCGGAATGTGGCGTTGGTCGGGCCACCGAGTTCCAAGCAGATGAAAGTCCAAGATAAAACACCCCTTGTGAAACGTGATTTCTGCTCCATGCGGACTCAGGATTCTAGATCAATCATGCCTTCCACTTACAATGTGCATTACGACTATGCGTTGTTGCTCGATGCGATCGTGCAGCTCGCACGAAACAACCACCTGAACCTGACTGCACAACCATAATGAGGAAGGCATCATTGTCTGCACCACCGCATGTTAACAAGCAGTGTTTAAATAACACTGTGCAGCAATAGTTGCAAGGCCTCACGTAACCATCTTTCTGTGCGCTGAGGGCCTTTGTGAGTGTTTGCCCCGAACATGCATCAGCACATTTCAGCAAATCAAGCTTCGGGCAAATGTAACGGGCACTCAGCAAGCGAAAAGCCCTGTCTGCCCGGGATCGAAACCGTCAAAAGCTTCTGCGAATCCAGTGCCAATAGAGCATCGGTAAGTCATGAGACGGTGGCCATTTTTTCATCGGATCTTCCGAGCTTCCAGGGCCAAATGAAAGAACCGGACGACTGGGATGCTCACAGAAACCAGCATGAGCTTCTTCTTGGAACGACTGTCTTTGTGTTCTGGTCAGCGTCTCTGCTCGTGTTTTGCGCGTTCCTGCTTCTCCCCTTTCGTGCGACACACTCTTGTTGGAGTACATGTCTTTAGCCACACGGGTTTAGGATCACGCGTCTCTATAGTCTGCATTTTTGGTGTCATTTGTGTCTAGTTTTCTGGCACCGCTTGCGTTTTTCTTTCTGCGATCGCTTATGCCTTTTGCTTGTGTCGATGCAAGTCTCTAGCGAAAACCCTCTTTTTCCAGCCTTGCCGGTTCGGGGGCAGGGGGTGGGAAGGGCTCTGACAAGTTCATTCTTTCAGGGGTCGAAGGGAGGGTTCCGGTTTGGGCTTTGGGGCTTCCGGTGATTGGTGTTAGGGTTTTCGGCTTCCGGTTCCAATAAGCAGCAAGACCCAGATCTAAAAGGCCCTTACAGTCAAAGCAGCCAAGACGGGACATCCAGGAAACAAGCAAAGAGACCGAAGTTCTACACGGTAGCAAATTCGCTTGCCCAACTCTCTCCTCAACCAGAGTAGGCACATCAACCATACAGCAACAGAACCCATCATAGAACCCGGGCAAGCGGGAATCAAAGGTCGGCTTGGTTTAGGGTTTCCGTTTCGGGGGTTCAGAGGTTCACTCTTTAGGGCTGTCGGCTTCCGCTTTAGGGCGCGTTCACTCCTTGGGGGTGTTCGGCTTTTGGGTTTTGGGCTGGGCTTCTGGTTTAGGGGGAGGTTTGTACGGTTCATTTTCGAGTTCTCGGTTTGCGGTGAGGGGGGTGGGTTCATTCCCTAGTTTCGGCCTCCGCTTTAGGGTTTGAGGCTGGGCTATTTCGGGACTTTCTTTATTGATGGTTTAGGGCTTCTGCTTGGGGGGTCAGGGGCTTGGGTTCATAGTTTGAAAGCCTTCGGCTCCCCTTTCGGGCTTGGGGGCAAGTTCACCTTTTTTTGACACGTTTCACCTTTTTGGAGTTTTCGGTTTTTGTGCTCTTTGGTTGAGTTTCGGGCACTTTGGGTTCTGGGCTTCTGGGGTGCGTTCGCGTTCAGCTTGTATTTTACTTTTTGATCGCCATTTTCCTCTTGCTACGGTCGGAACACCTACTGCCACGTTTAAGGTTTGGGGTTTTCGACTCTCACTCTCGCACAGTTTCAGGATGCAGGGGCGTAAGTTCACGCTGTCGCGCTGTCGGCTTCCTCTGGGGCTTGGGTGTGGGTTCCATGTGTGCGTGCCCCGTGAGCTCTTTGCCCAATGCAGAGCTTGTGCTGAAGATACTGAAGATCTGCGATTCGTCGGTTTTTCAGACATGTGGTGGCCAGAATCCATGGGGCCAGACAGCCCAGAACCAGTTCACTTGTCACTTGTGTCTGTTTAAATGTTGCCCATTGCCCACAGCAGTTTGGAGATGTTGACTTCAGAGGGCCGAAGGTCGTTCTTTCCGAGTCATACCGGAGGCCCTCTTGTTCGAGATTGTTGCTCCCAACCACTAGAAAAGACACAAGTGATTCCCCGTGCAGGTGACATGCCCTGGCTCGAGCAAAATCATTAAAGACTGTGAGACAATCATTCTGTCTTTGCGTTGTTTTGCTTTGGGGGCTGAGGCACAGGCAGTCCCCGTACCCCGCGCTGTTGGGTACACCCGTCCCTGATTCTCATGGACTCATTGTATCTCTTCCTCTCTCTTTGCTTTGCTTTGCTTTGGCAGGGGCTTGCGAGGGCCGCTAGGGGGTTCTCTCTTGAATTAGGTTCAAGCGGACATGGGGAAGCAGCGAACGAGGCTCCCTCCCTCGCGTGCGAACGCGTCCTGTTCTCTCCAGGTCGGCATGACGTGGCATGAATCTAAGCTACTCCAGGCGATTCTGTCGCTGGCGCATGCAACAGGCAACAGACTGCGCTGGTCTCTCTTAAGCACATGTGCTCATGCAGGTCTGTGTAAGCGAAACCTCAAGTCATTCCGACTTTCGGAGGTTCGAAGTTACAAGCTCAAAAGCTCCCCGTGAGCGGCCAAGAACGGCATCACCTGGCTCCAATGCTGCGTGACGGGACAGAAACTCTCACATCATATATCTATCAAGAGGCGCTGTCATCTGTCTGCGCTCACAGAAACTGTGGCAATTCAGCAGCAAGTTCCATGAGCAGCATCCAGTGTCGCCTAGCCTGTGTGTTCGCCGGCGCAAAGGCGTCGTCCTGCCGGAGGTCGATGCCTCAAGCAATTCCGGCTAGAGGAAGCACCCGTAACAGCGAGTCCTGCAGACAACAAGCCATCCGATTGGCAGGTCACCCTAGATTTCAGCTTAGAGGCCCCATGCAGGCATGTACTCAATCGGTGTCGTGATTGGATAGCCGGCTTCGCGGTCAAATGCATTGCACTCGGCATACCTGTATCACCATGTCTTTCAATGATCCTCATGAAGCTATCAGAATTGTCAGCACTGCCTGTCGTTTCTGGCACTGACTCAGGAAGGCGAACTTGCAAGAAGCCAGGGCACTTTACGACATCGGACAACTGCTTGTGTTGAGGCAGGCCGAAGTGGCTCAACACAGACGTCAGCGAGAGCCTCGCCACAACAGCTAGCAACAAGTCATCATGCTGAGTCGTCGTTGGCATGCAACTCCGTATGGGAAAAACACTGGAAAGTCGACGTGTCCAGCATGCTACACCCATTCTGTGGAGTCTCCGGTGTTTGAAGCCGGGAGGCTCAGACTCAC